>JAODLD010000047.1:5687057-5695242 GCA_026781065.1 Mormyrops boulengeri | reverse complement strand
GAGTGACCCCAGCGTGTATCAGGCCTGTCCTCTGTGGGTCCCCCCTTCCTGAGTGACCCCTGTGTTTATCAGGCCTGTCCTCTGTGGATCCCCCCTTCCTGAGTGAGCCCTGTGTGTATCAGGCCTTTCCTCTGTGGTACCCCCCTTCCTGAGTGACCCCTGTGTGTTTCAGGCCTGTCCTCCGTGGTTCCCCCCTTCCTGAGTGACCCCTGTGTGTATCAGATCTGTCCTCTGTGGTTCCCCCCTTCCTGAGTGACCCCTGTGTGTTTCAGGCCTGTCCTCTGTGGTTCCCCCCTTCTTGTTTTATCCTTTGTTACTAGTATTTTGACAGCCGAGAAACCAAAATAATAAAAGAAAAATAATAATAAAGTTGGTTTGGAGTTCAGAGTGTCACAGAGGTTGGTGTACAGCAGTGCTATCTGTCTGTGGCTGAAAGTTAGTGCTTTTATTGGCTGTTCAAAGTCAGGGACAGGACAGTATTTACCTAGTTACCAGTGATGCGGCTAATTAGCCATTTTTTCTCTTTATTCTTTTTCTCTAGTCTTGGTGGAAAGCAGGCAGAAACGTCAGCTTAGTTCCTTATATGGCACTGATTCAGCGTCTGTAATGTGGCCGAACCCCGTACCCAAACACCACCTTGGGTACAGACCTTGTCAACGATTTCAGCACGTCGCCGTCCTTTTGCTTGCTAGCCTGTGCTTTCTCGAGTCGCTCGTTCATGTCTTGAGACGCATTTCTTCCTGTTGGTAAGGACCGATACGACGATGGATCCTGGTGGTTTTTGCCCGATGTTAAGAGCAGTGCTGTTTGGCTTGGCTGGCGGGGGGCCTGCTGGTTTAACGCACAGACTCAGGCTGCTGCGCTGGGTGCCGCTTGTCTGCTTGTGTCGGGTTCAGAAAGAACTCAACTTCGATGAAAGCCTTCAGATTAATATACTCATCAGATTAGAAAGTGCTCTGATGATGGCCATGGGATGATTTTATTTAAAAATAAAAGTTACTCTATGCATTTGTCTTAAAGGATGTCAGTGTCTTTATTCTGAAGTTTTTTTTTTAAGCTGCTGTTGGAAATAGTTTAATTTGTCATTACTGATACTAAATTACTTTGATGCTTAAGTACGACTCTCTGTTGTTGGCCTGGTCCTTTCCAGTCCCTGGTATATGTACGGTATTTTAGCCTGACTATGCCTTTAAATATTCTCATGAAATGTATGGTAAACACTGAGATGGGATGAGTGCTGTGCTGGCTTTGATGGGGGTGTATGTGAAAAGTGCCCCCTTGTGGGCAGCCTCTTATGTGCACCCTTGTGCCCCCCGCCCCCCACAGAGCAACAGACGGTGGTCTTGCTTCCAAGGTCTTCCTCCGCTTCCAAGACATACCCACCCATCCCTGTGGAATCCCTGGAAGAGGAATACAGGGTCCGGTCAGCTGATGACGGCAAGCTGTTCCGCGAGGAGTACAACGTATGCTTCTATGTCCTCTGCCCCCCCCCCCGCATCTCCTCCCTGAGCTCACCCCCCGGAAATATGTCTGGTCTATTTTAGCATTATTTCGGTTCGACATCTGACGGAACACACAAGATATAAATATATTCCTGATTTCAATTCCTGTTAATCGGTCTTAGTATCTGTGCTGTATCAGTGTCTAATAGTTCTAGCCTCTCTGTTCTACCTTTATCTAGTTCTTAAACTGGAAATTTGTGCGCAATAACCGTATGCAGCTTCAGCCAGACAACAGATGTCTTCTTGAACTCTGCTTAGCAACACTTGTGAATCGAGAGTTCCTCCATCTCTCTCTAGGTCAGAAAGAGGAAATGCCAATATGATGTATGCTGCAGAATCATAGACCACTGTGAGAAAACAGTACCTCCTCCCCCTTCCACCCCAAATGCAAGGTTCCAACGCTGACACGCTCCCACCTCTTCTGTTCCAGTCCCTGCCCAGCGGATTCGCCCAGGGCACGTACGAGGAGGCTAACAAAGAGGAGAACAAGGAGAAGAACCGCTATCCCAACATCCTTCCATGTGAGTGACGGGGTGAAATACCCCTTTGCGATTAGCAGCTAGCTGTCACGGGTTCATTAGCACTTCCTGACCACTAAGTTTTCCTCTGTGACTCACACACATTGTTCCAAATAATGCGTAATTATGGGCCGACTTCCTGCCGCTAAAGTTCATTCCCTCGCAGAAATGCCCTCACTCCAGGCGGCTTCCTGCCTATGCACTGTCCCTTTCTCTCCGCTGTCCGTCCCCTGCTCTATGACAATCTCCTGCCTTTACGTTCAGGCCCATAACTGCCGGGCCTCCTGGTGGTCCAATCAGAATATCACAGTTTACTGAGGTGTGATTCTGTTTTTTCCTGTCATCAAGTATTTCTGTGTCAGAAACGATTATAGTAAAAGTCCTCATATGCGGCAACGTGTAATTATTTAATCTCTCAGCCTGAGTTGACTTTTTCAGTTATTCAGTTACACTACATGTCCGAAAGTGCATGGATGCCAGCTTGTCCAACATCTCATTCCAAAACCAAGGGTCTTAATATGAAGTTAATCAGCCCACTGTTGCTGTAATAGCCTCTTCTCTTCTGTGAAGGCTCCATTAGATATTGGGACATTGCTGGTGGGATTTGCTGCCGTTCAGTCTGGGCGCTGAGGTTGGGTGATCAGGTCCCTTCCTGGGAGCTTGTGTGGCCGACCACTGTGCAGCTGAACCTGCTCCCAGTCACTTTGACCTTCACATCACTTGTGGCTGACCGGAGCAGCTCTAGCAGGACAGAAATGTGGAGAACTGACTTGTTGGAAAGATGAAGTGTCCCCTGATGGCATCCTATGACGGCATCCTATGATGGTTCTAAGTGGAAAGTCACTAACGTCTCCTCTGCGACCACCCACTCTGCTGCTGTTTGCTGTGGGAGATCATGTGACTGTGTGCTTAATTATTCACCTGTGTCAGCAATGGGTGTGGCTTAATTAGGCAAATCCTCTGATTAATAGGGGTGTCCATGTGCTTTTGGCCATATAGTGTTCCTGCTAACATATTACGTGATGGGGCACAAATATTTAGTAATAACTTAGTTACTTCTGAAGTACAGATCATGAACAAATCCTGAATAAATTTAGTAATTGGGTGGGATGAAAGATGCATCATGACTCATTAACGATGAACAAATCTGATCAGTATTTCACTTGTGTTATTCATGGCTTGTTCCTTCACTTGTTCCTTATTAGTTCCTTGAGTAGTTCAGAGGTTTTCAGAACTAACGTACCGTGGAACTTTGGTTCTAGTACGTCTCATGTCTGGTACAATTCGCTTCTCTGCCCTATTGTTCGGTGAAAAAATGTCTCGGTTGTCGAGCGTATTTTCGGTTCTCGATCAACCAACCCTTTCGTGCTAAAACCTGTCTGACTAAGCATGTGTATTCTTACATATAAACAAAGGAGAGAATGCATGCGTATGAGTCAGTCTACCGCTAGTGCACTTGCGTAGTGAACATCTCCACTGAATTGTGCTGTGAATATTATCATGCTGTGTTTTACTTTAATTTTATTTAAGCCACCATTGGTCCTAAGAAGGTTAGTGATAGCAGCAAACCATAAGGAAGGTTGTGAAAACCATGACAGAGCTGCTTAAAGAAATAATTGCAAATATGACAGAGGTGTTCATGTGTCTGATCTCGCTACAGAGTATGGAATGACTAAATCATTTTTTCACTTTTTCACTTTCATGTATTTATCAGTTTTAAGGTTTTTATTTTAGCATTAGGTATGTATTTTTACAGGTTTAAATAGGCAGTCTCTTGGGGGTGTGCAATGGATTAGTCCAGTTTACATTATTTCTTATGGGAACAGCTTTCTGGAATGGATTAAGTTTTAGAACCGAGGTTCCACTGTAGTAACAAATATAGTAACTGCTTGGAATGAAAAATGTATCATGATTCATTAATGATGAACAAACATGAGATCAGAATTTTAGCTGCTTTATTTATGACTTATTCCTTCAGTAGTTCACAAAGGTTTACAGAATTAATAGATATAGTAACAAATATAATAGCTGCTTGAGATAAAACATGCGTCAAGACTCATTAATGATATATTAACATGAGATTAGTTTGTAACTCAGACTTAGTTTGTGGTTAATTAATACATAAGTAATACCATAATACTGCATTATTTGTGCCCTGTCACGTAAAGTGTTATCCTGTAACTTTTTTATTTGTAATAATTTCATTTCACTCACATAGACTTCAGCTGTACTCTCTGCAATAAAAATGATCACATACATCACCTCTTTAAATAGCTTAGAAGGATTCGCGTGTGGTTATGTGTGATTGTGTGAATGCTTACATTCCATATTTGGTACAGTCACATTTGATATCTTTATATATTTTAGATATATTTTTGCCATCTCTCTTCCTCACAGTTGACCACTCGAGGGTGGTGCTCTCTCAGACAGATGGACATGGGAGCTCGGACTACATAAATGCTTCATATATCGACGTGAGTTCTGCTCATTTACAAAGGCGTTTGAATTTGGAATAAGTATCAGCTGTAGATATTTAGGGCGCTTTTCCACTTCAGCAGGTCCCGTATATTTGGTACAAAAAATTCTGTACTGTCCCTTTTCCATTGACTCCTATTGAGTGTCTACTACCCAAAGTACCAAACCAACTGGGATACTTTGTCTGTACTTTGGGGCAGGGCTTGCAAATGAGTTTATTGTTGATTAGCTATGCAAATAACCTGCCTTTAATTGGTCCGAATAACAGATTCAACAAGATGTGGATGGCATGACAAGAAATTAAGTATTTGCAATAATATTCTAGAGATAAAAGATATTGGAAAAAATGCAGGAATTGGAATGTTTGAGTTTGCGATAAATATTGGGATATTCATGAAGGTGTTCAAAATAAATTTCTTGCAAAACCATCTGGGAATGATTTAAATGGCAATGACACAAATGATTATGATTGACTTGATGATCACATGCATGCAGAGGTCATGCAGAAGTAGTCAACATTAACCTGACTTTACAAAACATGTAGTACATAATTTAGAAATGGAGCAATCTTTAAAATTGCAAAGGTTGCTAAGTTTCCTCTAACAGAGGAAAAATGTTTTGGAGAAACTTGCAGTCCTTGTGAGAATTGCATGTGCCTAACTTGCGATGTTTGTGTTAATATCGCACATCGCTCAGTCCTGTATGCTATAGCTAAACACAACACAAACAAGTGCCTTATTTTTGGTACTTTTTTGAAGTACTAACAGTATGGTACCTGCTGTGGTGGAAAAGCACCCTTACAGAGTGTATTAGTAGTACAGTACATATAGGAGTATAGTGTAGTATAATAGAATAAATTCATAGTAGACTATAGTTATAATTTAGTATAGTATTACAGATATGTATAGGCACTATTGATTAGTTTTAGCTACAAAAACCTTGTTTCTCTACTTACGTACAGGATGGTAACCCGCCCCCCCAGCTTTGTGGTACCATTTTTTCCATTGTGTTTTCTGTCTTTTCATCAGGGTTACAAGGACACCAAAAAGTTCATCGCGGCACAAGGTACGGGCAGTTTACTCACGGCACTTTAGGGGAACGCGGCGAAAATGCAGTGTGCGGTCCAGATATTGACGGTGCTGCCGTTTCAGGCCCCAAGCAGGAGACGGTCGCAGACTTCTGGAAGATGATCTGGGAGCAGAAGACAGCCACCATTGTGATGCTAACGAACCTGAAAGAGAGGAAAGAGGTGAGCGCGTCTGAGTCTGAGCACTCTGACTGACCCGCACGAGCTCCTCCGTCCGAGTCTGAGCACTCTGACTGACCCGCACGAGCTCCTCTGTCTGAGTCTCCCGAAACCTTATCCAGTACAGGATCATGGTGGGCTGCCCCCTGGCTGGCCTTCCAGCCTATGACAGGGCAATGAATAACGGTGGGCTGAGCTCTCCTAGGCCCTGCTGTAATAATCGAGCAGCAGTCAGTAAATGGTTCTCTTCAAATAGATTGTGGAAGCTTACTGCTCTTACAGCACAGAGTATAAAGGTCACAGTGGCCGCCCACAGACGGACAGAGGCAGGCAGACAGACAGACAGAAAGACTGACAGACACACACGCAGGTAGAGGCAGACACACACACAGACACAACACAAGTGAACAGACGTGCACACACACACACACACACAGACTGACAGACACACTCAGACACAACACAGGTGGACAGACGCGCGCACACACACACAGGCAAACAGACACGTCACAGTTAATCGCGATCAGATAAAGTTGTCCGCTTACTACACTTATTCCATTAAGTACAAGATTTAAATGCAGGGGCAGTGTGGGGTTCACCGGGTGAGGACACCATGCCTCTGATTGGTCGCCGGTTATGGTCATTCGCGTGACTTCACTGTTGCCTTCTCAAATATACAGCACTTTGCATAAAAGTGTCAACTCTATAAATAAAATGTAAATGTATTTACATTGTGGATTTATTATCATATACATTTTAATGTTTTTTAGCTCATATTTTTTTTTCTTTTTTGTTTAATTAAACACACAGAGCCATTGCAATCTGCACCTGAATAGATTCTAAGACCGTAATATACCTCGTGCAGTTTCTCGATGGTTGGTGTCAGCGTTTGTGGTTTTCAGTTCCCGTCACAGACCACCTGGTCCCTGTGTCTCCAGGATAAGTGTTACCAGTACTGGCCGGAGCAGGGCTGCTGGACGTACGGCAGCGTGCGCGTGGCGGTGGAGGACTTCACCGTGCTGGTGGACTATACCATCAGGAAGTTCTGCGTGCAGCTTGTGAGTGACACCCTGGAGCTCTACCATCACCCCTCCCCCCAAACTCATGTGCAGCACTGTCTGCATCCTGCCCTGACCGCCGTATGACATTTTATGTCCCGTAACCATGACCCCTCTCATCTACCCTCATAAGGAAACAGCTCTTGGGGTCTGTGTGGTTTCTGAATATAATATTTTAGCAAGAGGTTTGTTTGTTGCTTTCCCGTAGTGACAGTGGTCTCGTTGCAGCTCGACCATAGGGTTTCGCTTCTAAACTTTTATATCTTGAGCTGCAAACGATCTGTGAACAGTCAGTTTTAGTCTGTGAATTCATGTGAAGGCTAATGCTGAACCATGCTAAAATATGAATAAAATGAACTTAGTGCCATTCAGCTGCTTTATCTGTGGTTGTCATTCCGGTAGCTCATAATAAGCATTCATAGATCTTTTGGCTAGCCCAAACGAGTCTTTGTAGGGAGGAATGTGGGCCTTGTTGGCTCCTGTTAGGTGTGTGCACGTGTGTGGCAGGCAGGTGTGTGCGTTTCCAGGCTGTATGGTGTCAGAGTTGCTTTAGAGCTATGTTTCTGCACCCCCAGCAATCCACTGATGGCAATAAGACCCCCCGACTGGTGACCCAGCTGCACTTTACCAGCTGGCCTGATTTCGGCGTGCCCTTCTCTCCCATCGGCATGCTCAAGTTCCTCAAAAAGGTCAAGATGGTGAACCAACCCACCGCAGGACCCATCGTGGTGCACTGCAGGTAGGCGTGTCCCCCCACGGCATCATGGGAAACGAGATTCTAGTCGGTCTAGAGCAGGGTTTCCCAACCCAGTTCTCAGGGACCCCCAGACAGTCCACATTTTTGTTCCCTCCCAGCACACCTGTACCAGGTACTTGGTGTTCTTGATTCTCTGGGAGCTGGGAGGGAGCGAAAATGTGGACTGTCTGAGGGTCCCCGTGGACTGGGTTGGGAAACTCTAGTCCTAGGGTATGATACTGAAATGTTTCTGGGTCACACATTGGTTCATCACCTTGAAGCAACCTGCCCCCCCATTTGTGGCCTCTCTGCAGCGCTGGTGTGGGTCGGACTGGGACCTTCATTGTCATCGATGCCATGATAGACATGATGCACGACGAACAGAAGGTGGATGTCTTTGGCTTTGTCTCCCGGATACGGGACCAGCGATCCCAGCTAGTGCAGACGGACGTGAGTACTGCCCTCCTGTTCGACATGCTAGGATGCGTGCGTTCATCAACTGCCTTCACGCTCAAGGGGTCTGTTTCTGCCCTGAGTTATGCGCTGTTATCTTGAGGGTATCACAGCAAGCTTCATGCATGGTTCATTCCCAGAGACCAAAGACTGCATTTGCAAAAAGACAAACCGCAGAATGACTGACAGAACAGAAG
>JAODLD010000047.1:5662057-5684557 GCA_026781065.1 Mormyrops boulengeri | reverse complement strand
CTGCAGTCTTGATTCACAATTGTAAAATGAGGCTTCTGTGAGTTAGGAAGCTCTCACGTTTCCCACCCTTTCCAACACGCAGGACAAGTGCTTCCAGTACTGGCCCCCAGAGCACAGCGTCACCTACGGGGACTATGCGGTGGAAATCAAAAGTGACACCCACTGTGACACCTTCAGTCTGAGGGACCTGGTGCTCACGTACAACCCGGTGAGTCTTCCTTTAGCAGAGAAGAAAATGCAGACAGATAGTGAAATCCTGACAGGCTACGGCCAAAACGTAAAGTAAAATGTAAGTGGAGGAAGATAAGGTCCATTTAAACTGAAGCACCTTAAATGCGACAAGTTATCTAGCTAAGGAAGAAATCTCGCTTTCTGAAACCTGTGGTCTCCATCCCTTCATCGACAAAACAAGATACTTTCAAAACAATGAGGACCGCTATTTTTTTATTTTTGTTTAAAATAACAACACTGAGCTAACGTGAAACCATAATCGAATTTGGAGGTGAAAGTGATTGTGACGACATTAGAGATGTGGAATCGCATTACAGCACTCTAGCGCAGTGTCAGTGAGCCCCCCGCCTTCCACGTTCACCCTCAGGACAAGCAGACGCGCCTTGTCCGTCACTTTCACTTTCACGGCTGGCCGGAGATCGGCATCCCCGCCGACGGCAAGGGCATGATCGAGATCATCGCCGCGGTCCAGAAGCAGCAGCAGCAGTCTGGCAATCACCCCATCATTGTGCACTGCAGGTAACGCTCACTTCCGTCATCACAGGTGTCCGTAGAGGTGCCGGTCACTACAGGACCTGAGTCAACCGTAGATTTGAGTTGCACATATTCCAGAAGTGGAAGCCGACAGCAACTCAAAATTAATGAAAACTACCTATAAAATAACTAAAACTGTAAACTAATTAAAAGCAAGCCAAATTTAAAAAACTTATACTGTATGTCCAGTTCTTGTGAGGGGCTTCGCCAGTGCCGATACAGACAAAGGTCATTAGCTTTTTTATGAAAATGTATGCAAATACATGAGGGGGGCCTTAAATTTCTATAATTGGTAAGGGTGTTGGTTTGGCAGATGGTGCAAAGTCCTTTGTTACTTGAATAATTTAATACGGTTCACTCAGATTGGCAGTGCATGTGTGACTCAAATCCACGGTCGATTCAGATACTGCAGTGACTGACAGAAGGTGTGAGCTGTCCTTGAGAGGGGCCTATGGTGTCACAGTTATTCTGGTCACGTGGGGTGATTTTTCTCAGCCAGGATGCACAATCAGCTATACCTACGGACTTCTGAACACTACACTACACTGCCTCGCGGGATTAATAAGCTTCTCTGGTTCAGAGTCAGTGTTAAATATACGTGAAATGGTTTAAACCTTCAATTAATTAGATTCAGTACACTAATAGCGAGAGTTGTGTTACTACCCTATTTCACCTGTTCATTACTGACTCCAGAGAAGCATTTAAAGATGTCTGACATCCATAGGGACGTATATAAATTAATTTAAATTCTCCAAGTGCTTTAATAACAGACTCAACCCAAAGTTAAAGAAAATCACAAGACTACTTTAATTTCCCCCAGGCATATTGGTGGATTGCCCTTTATTCTGTATGTAAAACTGTTAAATGACGAGTCAAAGGACAATCTGTCGTTATTAAAAAAAAAAATGGAAACTGAAAGCTGTAATCTCTGAAACCTGGGGTGTAGCCGAGATGCTGATGTTTTGAGTAGCACCACGAAGTGTTCATGTATGATTGGGGTTGTTACACTGGTTAGCATGGGGCCATATTTCTATAGGGACAAATGAGTGATCCTGTTTTCTTGGTAGGTGGATAAAATTAAAGTGTTTTGCAAGAGCACATGGTGGATGGATAGACATACAGTAAGAGTTTCATGGAGCTAATTGTTCCCTCACCTGGGCCAGTTAAGTTTCTGCCTCGAACTGTTATCAAGGACTTTAGAACCCAGATACATGCCTGAGATTTTTACTTTGCTGTAAGCTGTTTCTGTTTTCCTCATTGTGTACTCATTCTGAAAAGGTCGGTGCACTATGACCTCACACCTGTTGGGTCATCGGTTCCATTCCCACACCTGGTTCTGTGTGTGGAAGTTGCATGTTCTCCCATCTGGGTTCCTTCTTGGTGCTCCTGATTCCTCATGAAACCCAAAAACAAATGCTTTGGTGTCCATATATTGCCTTTAGGGTGTGTGTGGGTTCCCCGTGCTGGGCCGGCATCCGATCTTCTGCCTCTAGATCTGTGCTTCCTGGGTTAGGCTCCAGACCCGCCATGATTATGGAAGATAGACGGATGGGCAGATCCTCATACCCACTTGTGTATATGACATGGTATTTATGCCTACAACACTTCACTGATTGTCTACATGATTCACTTTTTCACGTAGAAGACCCGGTTCCAGTTGGAGGACTAAGTAGGGCAGACTCTGGAGGTGGCAGCCACGGTTCTAGGTGCTCCCGTCCTAGTGTTCACTAAATGCGCATTTTATGTTGGCTTCAAGAATTACCTTTACCCGTGAGGAGCTCATGAACATCGTGGAATCTGTTTTTTCGGATCTCCGTCCCATGATTTTGTGCAAAAAGGAAGACTTGCCGGTAAAGATTTCAGTGACTGAGAGTTAGGATGCTGAGCGACAGAAGAGCTTCACTGGTGACGGAATCTTCCATAACTCCCTGCATGCATGCAGGGTCCCAGGCTGTTTTAAAGTGGCTACAGTCATCCCAGTTCCCAAGAGACAAGATCACTGTACTAAACCATTACAGGCCAGTTGCTCTTTGAATGCCTGATGCTGGTCTATCTCAAGTCCATCACAGACCCCCTCCTTCACCTTCTGCATATAGAGCAAATCACCCAGTGGAGGATGCAGTTACACTGTCCCTCCACCACATTCTTTTACATTTGGACTCCCCCCAACACAAATCTCAGGATCCTGTTTGTGGACTTCAGCTCAGCCTTCAGTAATATTGTGCCATCGCTTCTCCGCAGCAAGCTGACTGAACTAGCTGCACCCTCATCTGACAGTGGATTACCAGCTTCCTGACAAATAAGTAGCAGCATGTAAAGCTGGGCCCCCACCTGTCTGACCCTATGACCATCAGTACAGTATCCCCACAGGGCTGGGTTCTCTCACCCCTCCTGTTTTAACTTTACACAAATGACTATATCTCTGCGGATGAGTGTGTAATATGTTAAGGTTTGCAGATGACACTACCATAGTGGGACTGACCTGCATTAACGGTGGGACCTCCCATGGCAGTGAAGTGGACCATCTTGCTGCATGGTGTGCTAGCAACAACCTGTAACACAAAGTGGTAAAGATGGTGGAAATAAGAGTCGATTTCCACTGCCAATCCCCTGCCTGCCTCCCCATACAAATTAATAGCCAGGCAATTTCTGTGGACAAATCATTCAAATTCCTAGGTACCAGCATCACCAGAACATTGAACTGGGACATGCAAATCACTTCCATCACCGAAAAGCCCAGAAAAGGCTGCTCTTCCTACGCCAACTCAAGAAGCTCAACATCTCCCCATGCATCCTACTTCTACTCTGCCATCATTGAGAGTGTCGTGAATTTCATCCATCCCCGTCTGGTTTTCTGCTGCCTCCACTCTCTCCAAAACCAGCTTACCAGCGTGTGGTCTGCTCAGCTGAGAAAATCATACGGCGTCAGCTGCCATCACTAGAAGACCTGCTCACCGCCATGGCAAAGAGGAGAGTTGGGAAGATTGTTGCTGATCCCACCCAGGCAGACAGTCACCTCTCCACCAAACTGCCATCAGAGAGGAGGTTCAAGTGATCCAAACCTCACACCATCTACACAACTTCTTCCCCATAGCCATCCAGCTCCTAAATAAACTCTCTTAGTACCTCAGTAATCCGTCACCCAGGGATAATTTCCTGCTTGCCCTTGCCTGACATGGCAGACATCTGATATTGTTTCAACTTGCAATAAAATGTACACCCTTCTTCTTTTTTACTTACTTATTATTCTTGCAGTAGTTTAATTTATGGTTCTTGAACTGTATATTCTTCTTGTATCCTTATTTGTATTCCTATCCTTAGTTCTATGAAGTGTTTCTCCTTTATGTCTTGTGACATTGTTATGTACTTCATGTTTGGGGCCGAATCACAAACAAAATCTGATATGTTTGTACATACTAGCAACCAAATGAGTTCTGAGTGTTTCTCACTGGCCAGTTGGGATATTAAGGCAGGAGATAACAGGGTCCAGTTCTGTTTCGCTGAATGTATTGTATCATTCTTACCATCCACAGTGCCGGGGCCGGCCGGACGGGTACGTTCATCGCACTGAGCAACATCCTGGAGCGGGTCAAGGCCGAGGGTCTGCTGGATGTGTTTCAGACTGTGAAGAGCTTGAGGATGCAGAGACCACACATGGTGCAGACTGTGGTACGTAGCCTGGTGTGGAGAGCCCTGGGCGGGGCCCTCGTGAGCCGGCAGTGCACAAGCACCTGAGATCCTTTTTGGGAGCTGGGTGGATTGAATCAGCAGAAGAAGCCACTGAAGATCAGTGCAACTTGTCTTAACTCCTGGTATATAGCCTGTAATGGTCCAAAAGACAATGGTATTCCTCAGTTTTAACAAATATGTGGTAGGTCATTGCATACAGATTTGTAGGTTCTCAGGGACTCAAAGGGTTTATAAATATATAAAACGTATAAAATATAGCAATGTTCATTTGGATGTAAATTTCTGTTATGAAGTAAAAGTGCCTAATACACAGCTAAGAACAGAAGCAGGGGAATCTCTGAGCTGGTGTCCGCTGGCTAGCATAACATGTACTGACAGATCACCTGTTTGTTTCCTTTCTTAGGAACAATACGACTTCTGCTACAGAGTGGTACAAGACTTTGTTGACATTTTCTCTGACTATGCCAATTTCAAATGAAGGAATCTGCCTTAAACCCTTTGAGTTGTTCAGTTTTATTTTGTTTTTTTTGTTAATTAAAAAATGCCGGTTGGTCAAGATGTATTTTTTCTTAACTGGATTAAATGATCATATATTTTGCTATGCACTTGTTATTAATGTACCTTAAATGAATTACAAATTGTATCATACTGTGTCATAGGCTGACTTATGTTCTTCAATTGATAAAAGTTGTAAAAGCAAAAAAAAAATTGAAAATGTAAATGTTATATTATTTTGCATTGCAGTCATTATACACCCTTTGTCACTGTAGTCTTTGTATAAAACATTACTATTTGCTTTTATTGTCTTTGTTTTGTTTATCATGCTTTAAAATTTGATTATGCCAGATTTATTTCAAAGCAAATTTACTACAAATGTAATATTTATGATGTAGGTATTGTAAATGTATTTATTTACGGTTTCGCACAAAACGATATTGCGTTTTTGATTTTCTTTCACTTCTGTTTGTGTAGGGGCAAATTACTGAGTTGGAGGATTCTGCTTGAAAAGGCAAGAGCCGGGGTCTTTTGTTTTAATACCAAACATAACGCCATTACCATTCATGGTTGACAGTTTTTAATTTTGATATACATTCTTATTAAATGTAGAACATAAAATACATAGTTATTCATTTTCAGTTAGTAAAAATTTGTGCACACACTAGTGTAAAAGCAACGGTAAAGATAAAATGTGAGAGGAATAGAAAATCGGCACCGTAGGTAAGCAGAAATATTTAAAACTGTTTAAGAATGTTAAACTTACATTTAGTTAGTAGGATACTTAGGTATGATAACTGTACATACAGATGGATCTCCTGAGCACGAAAATTGAACATTTATTTATGAAAATGTTAATTTGTACATATTTTATTATAATGCAAGGCAGCCAGAATTAAGTTGTGCAGCTCCTATAAGTATATCTGTATTTCTAAACCGTACGAGTTTATGTTAACGTTTGTGAGGTCGCATGAAGCAATGCCCGAAAATTGGTCGGAAAATGTGTTTCTGATCGAACAATATTGGTCACCGAGTGACTTCAGCCAATGTACATATTTGTAGCAGAAACGCAAACGCTGAATTATGTAATTATTAAACTAAACCGGAGGAGAAGCACAAGCGCTAGAGAAAACCGGGACGCAAACACGATTTAGCACAAGGAATACACGCTTTTACAGCGCTCTGTGCCAGTCCCTCTTCATAAAACCATTTGTTTTTCTAAATGAATTTAACTGTTTACTGGCGTTCTTATTCCAAGTGAACGAAACGCCAGCCATATAATAACAGTTCATACAAGTGGTATTTTTTTGGTTCGTACTATGGGTTATGAAGAGGGTACCTATACGCCGCTGACTGCTTTGATAATTTTCTTTTTTTACATTTCTAAAAATATGTACTTTCTAAGAGACGTTCACTGTAGCTGGTAACCAACGCAAAGCTGATTTCGGCGAAGGTTCCAGATCACGGTTATGTTTCATATATTATTTGCATTGCTGATTTTGGCTGCAGCAAAATGTTTACGGTTTTATTTTGCTCATTTTTACGTTGTCATCGGATGTCATTAGATTTACAGTGTCTTTGTACATGCAATATTAAATACATTGGAGAAAACGCTTGCATGTGCTGTGAAACTCTTTTGAGTGTTCCTGCTTATTGCATTCTATTTTTGGGAAACTTTTTTTCGATAGCAATATAGACATCTTCACAAACGACTGATTTATTAGACATCTAGTAGTAAGGAGGTACTTTTAAAACTACGCCATTGAATTTGGCCTGTGTTGACACTGCAGTTTGGCTAAAAACAGGGAAAAAAAATCCACGTGTCGAAACCACGTGTTAAAAAATAAGGGATATTTTAGTTTCCAGTAGGATGTAGTGACGACGAATAACACATAATTTTCTGGACTGTATTCTGTAAATGACACGTTTTGTTTATATTTATTTGTAATATTGAAATTTATGATAACACGATGTAATGCAATTTCCCGTTTACCGAAACAAAAACTGAATCACATTACCGAGCTTCCTGGGGGCTCCGTCCAGCTTCCAATCCGATTGGCCGAGCCCACCGTGCGGGGCGACTCCGCGCGCTTCATTGTATTTTTTATACTTACAGCCAATCGCCGCTCTTCGCGCGGAATTTCAAACGATTAGTCATTTGCCTTGATGTCACTCCGCGACATTTAAAACAAGATAGTTCCATGCATTCAAAACCTGTCTCCCGTAAAATATTTTGAGACCTATCCGTTACAGGCGTTTTTCCCAGATTGGCCGGTGCGTTAATTATTTTCATGTATTTTAGTTACTATAATTACATCGATTCGGGGAATATTAATGAATCGTGGCGCAGGAATACGCAGGAGTAGTTCCACTCGCACATGTCGGACCCCTTTCGGCTGTTTGACTGCCATACGTTGTAGGTTTAGGAAACAACCGAATTAGAAAATCGCAGTATCTAAATGTAACGTGTTTTTGTTACGTTTTTACTTCGGATGAGCGCTATCACCTGGACGTCGATGGAAGACGCGTCATTTTAAACACGTTTTAAAAGATAGTCTACAGGTAGGTTTATGTCTTGTTGAATTATCTGTCTGCTGTCTACGAGAAAATTGGCTTTCCCGCCGATTTGCCGTGCGGATGATAAACCTGCCAGTTTAAGAGCTACACCGATATCACGGTGTGCCAAAGAAACACTACATTTTAGCCAAAACGCCAAACGTATTATCAGTTGCAGTGCTGTGCGGTTAGATTGCGGAGAAATATTTAACCATCGGTACGAAACGTGTGAGCATCGTCGCTGGAGTGTTTTTAGACCGTTGGCCAAATTATGATTTCAGTTTTATTAATGAAGGTTGTTCGCATCGAGTTGCGTCAGTACGGCATTTAGACTGTACGGCACGTGTGCTTATCTGCCGATCGCCAGCTTTTACCGTTTACTCTCCATCGCTAGTTAGTTTAGTTAGAATGGCTGAGAAACCGAGCATTTGTTAGCGAGAAAAACACCTTAAAAAGAGACATTTAATCAGAAGCTGGTGTTAATCTGCTCAGTTTCTGGCTGAGAGGTAGCTGGTTTTTCCATTTTAAGCCTAGTTAAACAGGAATAGCGAATTGATAAGTAACTTGGGACCAGCACTGGTTATGTTACTCGACTAGGCAGACCCACCGTTTCTGTTGCTGGTTCGGTGTGGGCTTTTCGGTGACATGTTGCTCATTTGACAAACTAGCAGTTTAAATTTAAACAGTACAGGAACTCGTATAATGACAGCAAGGTTTGTCTCTACCTCTTCAGACCAGGTAAGTAAAGCACAACATGCCTCTTCATGGGAAGATAGTGGTGATCAAAAGAAGCGGAGGAGATGGCACTGAGTTCCCTCTCACGGCCGCATGCTTGTTTGGGAGGTGAGTCCTTCCACCTGAACCCTTTGCTTTATGGTCTGGCATGCCTTGTTACTGATTTGAGAGATCCTGCATGTGCTTTGCAGGAAACCTGAGTGTGACATCAGGATCCAGCTGCCCCAGGTGTCCAAGGAGCACTGCCGCATTGAGTTAAATGAAAATAAAGAGGTATCCTTTGTGCTCAGTCAAATTTAAAGTATGCCCCTTGTCGACAGTGATGGTGACCCTGACTATCTCTTCTTCCCTCCCCCAGGTCATTTTAACAAATCTCAGCTCTGTTAATCCAACTCTTATAAATGGCAAGCCTATGCAGCAGTCTGAACGTTTGAAAGATGGAGACATAATCACGATTATCGACCGTTCCTTCAGGTGATTAATGTTTGCCTATCTTTTATCAAGTCATTCCCGGGGTACATGTGTTTGCATAGTTATACTTACCCTGATGTGCAATTTTGTGTAAGCAAACAAGAATTAACCCAGGGATATTTTGCCTTTAACACAGTGTATGCATCTCTCCCCTCGTTGTGAGACCATGATGTCTGCCCCAGTTACTACCGTTTGCCTGTACTGTAGACAGTCCTAGTTTTTTTTCAGTCAAAACTTCTACTGTACTATGCCAGTAGCAAGCCCTCTAGTGATTATTCCAGCACTTTTTGTTTGAGGAAATGGGTTACTTGGGAATGCTTTTAGTTCAGCTGGTTTTTATGTTTCCTTTCATTAAACATCAGTTTTACTTGAGTGCTTTGGTGTAACATTAGTCATGAGGTGGTTAATCCTTTTAACTAGTTTAAGGCTCTGCCACTAAGGTTAGCTGTACTTTGGTGAATGTCATTGTAGCACAGAAATATTTATCTGGTTTCTCTGCTTGATCATTGCTGGTTTCGACTGATTGTTTCAGGCTCCATTTAGCTTGTTATCTAGGTAACCTGCTGATCGTGTTTCTCATTTTGACCCTTTTCTCGAAGGCAGTTACAAATGCTGCTACTTTGGTTTATTGTATTAGCCGCTATAATTATACACACTTGGGCATCTTGACATAGTAGTTTTATATCAGAGCCTCTGTCTTCGGTAGCCCCGGGTTACCATGTCCTGTCTGGTGTAGTAAAATGCCTTCCAGTTTTCTTTTTTAATTTGGGTGATGCGCTAAATGATCTAAGGAATATTCTTTTTTGGGGGGGGTGTGACATCAGAGTATTCTGCTGACCAATAAATAACTTCTCATTTTATTTTCCAGCATTTAAAAATTTTCACCTAATTTGCTTCCAGGTTTGAGTGTCCTCCAGAGCCAACACCAAAGAAAAACATACCACCTACTAAACGAAAAAGTGAAACACTGCAGGTAACTTTCTCATTTTGTCTTAATAGCATACCCGCTAATTGTGCTTTACAGATGGGGTGTAACGATATGGATGGTGTATATTAGCTCCGGTAAAGCCTTTGCCAAGCTTGCGGAGAGAGTAATGTAAAACTGAAGTCACTTATTTACTGTTCACACAGTGTACATCATGATTTACTATGTGCAGTTGTTGTTTTGCTGTGTGCATGAATCAAATGCTCACAGAATTTTGCATCATGAATGAATTCTAACTTAGCTGTTCTATAGTACGTACTTTAAGTAGGTGGTTTCAAGTTCTGAGTTTTTGGGAATGCATCTTGATATACAATACTACTATAAATGTGTAATGTGTAAATGGGTTTTCCTTCAGATGAACCAATGTTCTGCGCATGGATTATTTGCATTTCAATCAATCAGATGGTGCTGATGCAACCAGGTCACACTTTCAGCCCTGCTAGTAAGCAGGGCCATGTCAGCATGGTTACAGCTCGGGTACGGCATCTATGCTTTGCAATGGAAAAGTGCCAGTTCGCAGTACGGGTTGGGTGTGGCTCGGGTCTTGGTGGCAGTGGAAAAATGTCAAGTTTTACTCATGTCTCACATTGTTCCCTTTGCCTTAACTTGTTTGTGTTAAGGTTCTACAGGAACATCAAGTGAGAGATGCTGATGCTTTGGTGTCAGGAGAAAAAGGAAAATATCCACAAACTCCAGGTTTGTGCATAGGGCATCCAGAAAGCAATGTGTTTGCCTGTGTTTGTGGTGAACTTGGTGCTATGCATGCTCTTGATTTGTACTGAATTTGTGTTGCATACACTGTGCTTATGTAAGTAAATGAGGAGAAAAGTTATTCAATACCCATGAATATTAAGACCTTGATGTTAAGTTAGTGGATGTGTGAATTGTGCTATTTTAGCTGTACTTATTGTTTCTTTCCTATATAGAACAAACTTGTTTGAAAGATGGAGCAAATACGGTGCTGGCCAGTGTGGGTGACAGTGATGAGGCTGTGGGAAAACAGGCCTTTGTTACCCGCCTGGACCAAAGCAAATCGACAGCAGAGGCGGCTCTTTCACCATTCAGTGAACTTTATGAAATGACAAAGCAAAGTCTCTCTGAGAAGTTGCCATGGAAATCTGAACAACCCAAGACCCCTTGTTCAAGACGTGACTCCAAAATGGAAGCGGTCCCTCAAAATAAGTCATCGGATAAACCTGACAGTGCCTCTGGTGCTGATGTTACCCCAAAATCTGGACGAAGAAGTATGACGATGACAGCACCAGGGAGAGATGAGTTGGCAAGTCCAGCTCTGAAGTTGCAAGAGGCCATTGAACAAGTTGTGACTCCAGTTCAGGTAACGCCAAAAGTCAGACGTTCGATGAAGTCTCCTGCAAAGCAGCTGAAAGCTGCTGTCTCTGAGGATCAGCTGACCCCTGTCTCTCAGAAGAAAAATCATCTCGGCACACCTCAAAAATTCACTGCTGCAGAAGTAGCTGAACGTGTCCTTTCTCAGGGTACTTCCGTGCTGGAAGACTGTACCAACAGTAAGTCTGTGACGCCTAAAACAAGGCGAAGCAGGGAAGCTCATTCTCCAGCTTCGGCAGCAGGGGGAGAAGGTGGGCCTCGCTCACCAGGTCGTCCTTTTGTCTGTACCCCAAATCAAGCAGAGAAGAAAAATGGAGAGTCAGTTGAGGTTAAAGAGAGGTCCCCAAAGGGCAAAGTAGTTCCCAGTAACAGGACTTCACCCAGGACAACGGCAGCAAAACTTCAAGCTTTGAGTGTACTTGAAACAGCAGCGCCATCTTGTGGGGAATATGAAGGTAAACAGTTGACCTTAGTTAAGTGTTATGCACAGTGTGAAAAGAACAAAGTATATTAGCTATTCATTGCGCAGCCACTTAACCAATACAGTATTGTGAAGAGCTAGAACATCACAGGCAGCATAGGCCTCAAGGCAAGTACACGCAAGAGAGGATGCCACTTCATCACAGGGCACTTGTACAATGGCACATTTAAGGCAAACGAGATGCCGATCAGCTACATTTTTAGACTATGGGAGGAACCTGGAGTACTTGGAGGAAACTCTAGGAGCCAGCATGACATTTGAACTTGCCGATGTGAAGCAGCATGCCAGAAACTGATTTTACATTCAGCACAAAATTTAAGAAGAATACTTGTATGCATGGAGGTGTATTTTTGTTATACTTGCTGGTCTTGCTCATGTGAATTTGACTGTAGAATAGTCAAACTCATTAGGTTCTACTTTGAATATTTGTCTTTCTAGGTGGTCAGTCAGGCCGGTACAAGAAACGCAAGAGTGGGGACCTTGATGGTGATTTGCCTGTGCCTTTAACCAAAAGGAAGAGAGTGTCATTTGGTGGGCAGTTGAGTCCTGAGCTGTTTGACAAGCGGCTTCCTCCAAACTCTCCCCTGCGCAGAGGGGCTACACCAGGCAGACGCAGCTTGTCTGTATTTAAAAAACAACACCCTGTCTTAAGAAGAGCATCCATTATTGGTTTGATCCAGGTGAGTTCCTATTGCTGGATTTCGTGTGTTTACCAATTAAATTTAACAACTTGAATCGTTCATTCACTGTCAAATTTGTGAACCTCACAGGAGCTGCCTTCTGAAAAGTCAAGTTCAAAAAATCCAAAGGCTTCAAGTCCAAGGATAAGAGTTTCTTCCAAAACTGGGTGTACAAGTAGGACCCCTTCTCCTGCTAAGAAAACACCTGCTGCAAAGAGTAAAGCCCCATCTCCAGGAAAGATAAAATCCCCCAAGGTGAAACGTGGTACGCCATCCAAGGAAAGAGAGCCCAAGAAATCTCCAGGCCTTAAGTCTTCTCCTAAAACTGCCAGTCAGTCTCCAAGTAGACGCAGGTCCTCCTCGAAAGAGAACCCTCTGACGTCAAAAGGCTTGGAGTCCCCTGCCTCTCAGCCCCAGACTCCTTTTTCAGTCTTGGGTAAGACTGCTACTCCACGTAGGAGAGAATCCTCTTCTGGTTCAAAATCTTCACCGAAAACCACCTCTCCTGATGGAGAATCTCTGTCTGAAATGCCCATAAATGATTCCCCAGCAAGCCAAGCACCCATTGTACGAGGCAGGTTTTCAATATCACGAATTGAAACTCCTTCACCTGTAGCTGGTCAGGATATGGCTGCTCCAGAAAGTTTTGCTTCAAACAGTTCTGTTTCTGTAACTCCATCTTTTCTGCTGAGGAGAGTGAGCCTCAAGTCTGCAAAGGCAACCCCCAAAAGTGCAAGAAGGAGTGCCCTTGAATTAATTCGTTTAAGGCGAAGTGGAGCTTCTCAGGCCAATTTGAAAGGTTTGTAAGGTATTTCATAGTATGAAGACGGCTAGTTTTCATGGCATGTTAATTATGACAATGTGTTTCTTATACAGTGGTGAGTTCCTGGGCTGATATTGTTAAATCTGGCACCACCAAAACCCAGACTAAAATAACAGCCAAGAAACGTATCTCAAGAGGAAAAGCTGTCAGAACTGTGAAACAAAAACCAAAGGTAAGAGGTCTGAAGTTGCATTTTGGAAATTTTATTTCTAAATCTTAGTAGCCAAAAATTGATGGCTTGATTTTGATGTTTTTTTTTTCTTGTGATGCAATTTTCCTCTATTTATTTGTCCCCAGCCCCCTAAGACTCCTATTCAGAAACTCAAAGGACATTTCAGTACGGGACATGCTGAATCACCAGCTACACTTGTTGTTGGGAAAGCCCATGCCAAGGTCGTATTGCCTACAGGTTGTGCACCAAAGTTTGTCCGCAACACTGCATTAACGAAGGAAAGCATGAATATGAATGAAGATTTAACAGGTGTGTGTTTGTTTATTTTGACATCTTACGCTTTTGTAGATATTATGTTTGGGTGATTTTACATTACTTGAAGTGTCTTGGTGACTTGTGAAGGTTATTTGATTTCATTTTACAGGCATTGCAGAGATGTTCAGTACCCCTATGAATACAAGACAGAAGAGGGCCAATAGTGGCAAACCCCATAACCCAAAAACTCCCCAGGATGTCCCTTTGTCTGAAGCCACTGTAATAAACACCCCTGAGGAAACAGGTAGGTGATTTAGAATTGGTGCTCTGGCCTGAATACAACTTTAGTCTGTAATGTCTGGTATAGTTCTGATATATTTTTGAAAAATATTATGGGGTTAATTAAGGAACATGAAGTTTTCATCAGAATGTATCCCTGCTGGAAAATTCTAGATAATGGGAATATTTTATGGAAAGGGCTTTGGTTTTATCTGTAATTCTTCAGAATATGTAAAGTCATTCAGTAGCAACTTTTTCATTATTGATGCTGTGGAACTGTGTTTTATGTTTGCAGGAGAAATGGTAGTCTCACCATTAAGTGTTGCCAGCACTGTAAAGCGAGAATTTTACAACAGTGAAGCTGTTGTCAGGCTCCTCACAGATGATCAGGAGTGCAGCTTTACATGCAGTGATTCTGTACAGCAGAAGGCAAGTCCAGATGCTATTTCTTCTGAACATAGTGAACAACAGGATCTTGTTCTGAAGAGGATGGTGGTAACCCCAAAACAAAAGCCTGAACCAGAGATGCCTCTAACGGGAGTTAAGAGACTTATGAAAACTCCCAAACAGAAGGTCGTGCAGAAGGAAGATCTTACAGGCATTAAAAGATTACTGAAAACACCCAAGCAGCCAAAAGTATCTGAAGAAGTGAGTTTAACTGGTGTAAAGGAGCTGATGAAGACCCCTAAGGTCAAGGGTCAACTGACAGACATGGATGGAGTTCAGAGAATGATGAAAACTCCCAAGGTAAAAGCTGTGGCACAAGTTTGTACATCTGGTGTCAAACGACTGATGCAAACTCCAAAGCGGAAGAACAAGCCTGTCGACGACATGGTCGGATTGAAACGGTTGATGAGGACTCCGAAGCAGAAGAATAAACCAGTTGAGGATTCATTTGGGGTGAAGCAGCTGTTGCAGACTCCCAAACAAAAGAATGAACCTGTTGAAGACATGGTTGGATTGAAGCGACTGATGAGGACTCCTAAGCAGAAGAATGAACCTGTTGAAGACATGGTTGGATTGAAGCGACTTATGAGGTCTCCCAAACAAAAAGGGAAGCCAGTTGAAAGCAAATTCGGAATTGCCAAACTCATGAAATCACCCAGGATAAGAGGAACCATTGCAGTCGAAGATTATACTGGATTGCAGGAGCTTATGCAAGAACCAGAAGATGTACCAGTTGCCAGGATCATTAGCAAGTGTGATATCTCTGAACATGTAATTGTAATTCCATTGCACTTAAGTAATAAATCAAGTTCCAAATTGAGTGTTATATTCAGAGTGCACTGTTGATAGCACTGTGATTCTACATTCAAGTTCATGATTTGTCTCAGTATTAACTTTTTTTCTCCACTTCAAAGGTTTGTGCCAATCCATGCACTTCAATGAATGGGGAAACATTTACTTCTGCTGGTGAGTATACTATATGTTAGTTGATGTTTAAATATGAGCTGTTCTGGGTCAGCTTCATAGCTAGTCAACTAGGGCTGGGCAAAATGATTATTAATAATTGACTATTCAGACAAGTAACCTGGTGTTGATATCTGACAGAGAATAACTGATTATCACATTTATTGGGGAAGTAGGTTTAGGATTTGGCTTCCAGGTCAGCCTTCTAGGCAGCCTTTCTGACAGGTTTTTTTTTTTTATTTAAAAAAAAAAAAACATAGCTATTATAGTGCCTTGCCCGTTGCAGTAATATTTGAGGAAAAGTTGGGAAGTTTGAAGCTGTCACATCACCAGCTCCAGTCAGTGCCCCGAATGTCAGCTGTTCAAGTGCAACTTCCTGGTGGGAATTTTCAACTTGGCTGAACAAGACTTAATTTCCTTTTACGATAAGGAATTCCCCAACAACCTTAATTTTAATATCCTAGCTACAGATTCCTTCTTTGTAGTTCCCTCCATTTATGCATGGGAGCAGTCTTCACAGGCTATAGCCAGAAGTATATCAAAATAAAGAACTATTGACAATTTCAGTCCAGGTTGTCAAGATTCTGCAATCACAGAAATTAAGGCAAAATCAAGCAGACTCGAGAGCTTGGAATAACGCAGGCACATTTCTGTGGATGTTAACCAGTAACTAACTTCAACCACAACAGTATTTCCTTGATTAGTTTGATAAACATACTTCTTTCTTCACAGGATTGACAATTTATGCAAATTTTCTACAAGCTGCATCACAAACTTTGAGAAGCTGCTGCAAGTGTTTGGCTGTAACTGTCAAACTCCATAAAATCCTTTACGGACTGCACTTTTTTTGATGAACTAGGCTTTTAGTTTTAGCAGCTTGTCTGGTGTGCAGACTACCTTTTTATTAGTCTAAGCATAATTTGGTTTGGACTACTTTGATTTCCAATACATTAAAATGACTGTATTTTCATACATATTGCCCAGCCCTATTTTAAACTGGCACAACTTAATAGATTGTGTTAATTCAGAATTTGAGTAAATGATAAAATCTGAAATCATGTGGTGAGTGCTGTAATGTTTAAAACTAACTGTCTTATTTCCAGAAGCAAAGGTGGCCTTTGAGGAACCTTTGGAATTGCCTGAAATCCAAAGCAACACATCTAAAAAAGCTGTTAGAGGACTTAAAAAAAGTGACATTCCAGCTGAAGTTAAATCTGCTGACTTAAAATGTGATCCAGCAGTAAGAGCTGCTGAACCTAATATTTCTGAGTTCAAATCAAAAAGAGGCAGGCAGACCCGTCGAGGCCTGCCGTCAACTCAGGGGGAAGAGGTTCTTACACCTGCTGTTGCAACACCAGTTAAAACCACTCGGGGAAGAAGAGCAAAACTTGTGCCAGGAGCCGCAGAGGGCAAGCTGGACGAAAATCAGAGTCGAAGCAAAGCTGGCAAGCCAATAGAGAGCAATGAAACAATGCATGCGGAACAGGAAATTACAGAGCAGGGAGCTCAAGTTGAGCCTTCTGCTAAAGCCAGACAGGGCATTAAGGCTGCAGTGGTTCCTGAAATCGCTCTTACGCCCGTCAGAAAAGCTGTTAGGGGGAGAACAGCAAAGCGGATGGCTGATACGAACGTCGATATGAAGGCCACTGTTGAGATGCAAAGTGTTGAAATGGAGCTCCTAAGCCCCACTAAGGTGGTGGATGGTCATGGCCAGGAGCTTGTGTCTTCATCCCAAATGGCAAAACCAAGAAGAGGAAAGAAGACTAAATCTGATGAAAATAATACTGCCTCAGAAAGTTTGAAAAAGGATGTCTCAGAAAAAGGAACCAATTTGGTTACTGTAACCGAAGAGCCAGCTAGTCCTATCATGAAGCCTCGCCGTGGGAGGATGCCAAAGCCCCTTGTGAAAGAGGCAGAGCAGCCATTACCTGCTGTGTTGCCAGCTAAAAGAATGCGCCGGAATGGCCCCTCAGCCGCTACAATTACTGCTTCTCCTTCTGTCCACTCATCAAAACCTGGTCGTGGAAGGAAAGTGCTGGATACTCAGGAAGTTCCTCAGGAAGAGAAGCTCGTTCAACCCAATGCATCCTCCACTAAAGTTGGAATAAAGTCCATCAGGAACACCAGAGGGTCACGTAAAAATAATCCGATTGCAGACACTGGAACTGCCAGTGTTTGCGTTGCTGCTCCTGTATCTGCCAAGGTAGAATCCATGGTTCTGCCAACTGAATCCCCAGGGCTGGATAACCTTGTCATTGAAAATAAAAAGAACACAACCAGAAGAGGAAAAGCTGCCCCTCAAGATTCTGAAGCCAACAAAGCTGATAAAAAATCAGCAGTGGAACAAACGGTTGCCATCAAAGCAGCGGTGAAAAGGGTTGTTTCAAAGAAAACAGTAAAGTGGGAGTTGGAGATACCTGACAGCCAAGATGTAACAGAGTTACCAGGCTCTAAGAAAAGGGCCAGTGTAGCGGGCGGAGAAATTGTGGACATGTCAGCTGAAAAAACCACTGAACCGTCAACGAAGCCCCGTCGAGGAAGAGGGGCAAAAAAGCCAAGCTCAGAGTGTTCAGAGCCTGCTGCATCTGACCAGCACAGTGCTACAGAGTCAAAGTCAAATGCACCTCCATTGAAAAGCTCAAAAGTTAATGAACCTGCCGCTAAGGATGTTAGTGCAGCAAAAAGAGGCACAAGACGAAAAGTTGCACGCGACGAGCCAGTTGAGCATTTGGAAGAGGCCTCCGCGTCATCCCCAAGTACACTTTCAACCACGAAAAGGGTGAGAGGCAAGGCTACTCGCATAGAGGAGAATAAACCTGAGGCGAGTCCAGCTCGGGGACAGAGAGGCTCTGTGAAGAAGGCAGCAAAAACTACAGAAAAGCTGGAAGGGTCTCAAAAGCTAGAAACCCCAAAGCCGGTTGGAAGGAGCAGGAAAAGGGCGGTGCAGCACATGGAACCAGAACCTGTATCCCATGACAAACAGCCAGGCAGAGGAAATGCCAGGATAAAAGAACCAAGTGGTGAGTTGTTTATGGGGTGCTCCATCCGTCCATTTCCATACCCACTTCCTCCTATGCAGCGTTGTGGGGATCCGAATAATATCCCAGAATCTTATGGGCACAAGACAAGGAATAACCCCGGGCAGGGCACCAACCCATTACAGTTTTGGGGTGTTATTACATTATAAATACTTCTGTTTAGTTTGTTTACTGGATTAGTAATTCTCTTAGCAGTCTTAGTGGATCCTTTTAAAGGCATGCAGTCCTATCTATAAATGGGATCACATTAATGCCTAAGCACTTTTTTGTCATCAAATGGGCTGATAAGGTAATTAAACCCAATGGGAGTGTTTATTGTGTTTCGGGCCTCGTTTTCGGCAGATGGTGGCAAAGTGAAAAGTGCGGCCCGTGGAAGAAGAAAGTCTCCAACAAAGCCTGAGGCCCCAAGTGTCACACAAGCCAGACCAGTGAGAAGCACAAGGCGAAAGTGACCGTTTTGATCTGAGGTTCCGCTTTTCGTTTAATATATTTTGAAGTCTTGCATATAAAGCATCCTTTGGCTGTGACTGCTTTCATTGCTGTGCTTTCAGATGCTTTTTATCTTTTCGCTTTTGTATATATGTATCGGTAGGGTTTTTTATTATTATTAAGAGCAGTATGTTTTTTTGTGTAATTGCCAGTAAGTTACTCGTAAATCGGAAAAATTTAAGGGATGATTTTCTTAAAAAATGGCTAATTATTCTGCTGTTCTTTAAATATAGAAAGCACTGGGTATTGAATATATATTTTTGTGAAAATGTCTATTGCTTAAGTAACAAAGTGTTTAATCCTGCCCACTCCTTCAAATACCTGGATAGGAAATTCTCAATCCAGGAATGTTCAATGTTTAATACCATTCTAAACAGAGATGAAAACCTTTTGCTTTGACATTGATAAGATTCACAATTTTCTAATTAGACCATGGTTAAACTTTGGCATTCATTTTTCTTCCTAGTGACTTTTCTGAGATTTTTTTTTTTAAATGTAATTTCACAGTTGATATTAAAAATTAAGAACTGCAGGAGACTGACACAAAAATGAGAATTCATTTCAAGCAAAGCCCCATAGACTAAATTCACCCTAATAGAATTGTGCATTGGGGCTATGAATCGTGATACTTGGTCGCACGGGGGAAGACTTGTCAAAACCAGTATTGTTAATCTGTAGTTGCATGCGCACTACCGAACCAATCAGTAAAGTCACTTAATGGGAATGTGAATATTATCAAAGAGTGATAAATTGGCACGTAATTAAAGCTTTTTTTTGCATTTTAAAAATCAGGATTTGCCATTGGAACCTTCCCTCATTTTAATATCCATAGCTGCGATTTACGTTAAACTCCCACCCAACTGCATTTTGCATTTTTTCCAAGTAGTTTTTAGTCGCTATGTAGTTTAATTCGATTTTTAAATGCAGTAAGTTTTAGCAGATTAGAAATTTCAGCTAGATTGGTTTTTATTTGTATATTTCGTAGAGGTGTTTGTGTAATTGTCATACTCAGGTTTTTATATACAAACAACCAGTGAATGTTCCAGATAAAATTGCAGACTTATTTTTTTCCACTGATGCTAAAATAAACTGTAAAAAAAAAAAAAAAACTACTACTCTGTATTAATGCTTTACCGTATTAACAGACTTTCCATGCAAAACCATCTCTCTAGAAGGAGAGTTCGGGCTTTTGTTTCAGAAAGTGGTTCACTGTCATACACAGGAATCCAGCGTAACAGCCTTCACTTGTGCTGTGTCTTGATAAATGTATGTTCAACAGTTCAGGGCATGGGCTAAAATCTCATTTCTTTTATTCTGGAGCCATTCTATAAATGTCCTGTCCTTTCCCCATACATTGAACGATTTCCAAATGGTGCTTGCAGCAATTAATCATGTGAGGTTTGTGGCTCGAATGTGGTTCCTTGTATCTGTAACGTTTCAAATTTTAATCTAACCTTAGTTTCTCCTTTTGAGACCCCTCGTGTATCTTCACTTTGTTTACCTCAAATTAAACTTCAGCTGATTGTTTACCAGCCTCAGAGTCCCAGTGCATTTTGATAGTGCTTCTTTATTTATTTATTTAAATAATTGCAGGGCTGGGATTCGCATACACGTGGCCCTCATCTGCATGAAAATTATACAATTAACTTTTGATTAACCGGCTCGTTCAGGGCCGCCCCCCCCCACCCCTCCTGCACAGAAATGCGCTGAACTGCCTGCATTCTAATAAATACCTTTATATTGGGAGCAGACTTTTCATCAAAGTCCTCCTACTCGCCGAACAACGGCCCTGCTACATCATCACAAGCAACACAATGGCGGAGGCTGAATGTCATCTTTAAATATATCACGGTCGATGAAAGGGTGCAGATTGTTCTTTATCAAAACAAAAAGAAATCAAAGCGCTCTCTGTGGCCAGATGGCACCTTGTAGGTGTCTTGGGTCTCTCTCAGGGCTTCTGAATGTGCACGATGCGTTTGGGGCAGGGTTGGCCCCCTTCTAGAGTGTCCTGTCACGTAGAGGCCTTATCTGGAGGTCTGAGAGCAATTATCAGGAACAATGCACCTCCAATGACTTTTTTTTTTGTTTGTTTTTGTTTTGTTTATGCATCCAGACACCAGAAAGGAGAGATAATGGCATTAAAATTCTCCATAGACCTTGTCTGGGGGCTGGAGCCTTCGATTGAATTTGCCATGGCACGCTAGACAGTAGAAAGATGTTATGCTTCTGTTGGACTGTGTTAAACGGATCTCAGCATGTTCTTTCTGAGAAGATAATGTCCTTTGTGGATATTAACAATGTCATCAGCATTAAACTTGCTATGGGGGGAAAAAATGTTTTACATAACCTCTCTGTTAATTGGGTACAGTAGCTGCTAAGTATCTCATCTGTAAGCATGTGTTCATAGAAAGGTCACTAGCACCTTGGTATTTTGTCGCTTTTAATTTTAGTTTAAATTCTGCAGTACTTCAGGTGTATACGCAAACTTTTTTTTCCAGTTTTTAAATTTGTTACATTTCTGCTCCAGAACAACAGCCCTGCAGCTTAAAGGAAAAGTTGTTCGTGTGGCTCATAACAGAATCTGTGCAATAGAGGTGTAGTGAAATATTTACTGTTGTTTTTATATGCTGGAGAAAAAAAACATTTAATGAAAATCATATTTCGTGAGAGATCGTAATCGTCGTCCAGGTAGTTCCTTTTTCTTTATGGGCGATGATATAAAAATGTTTTCGTAAACTGAGCACAAAGGCATCCTTATTAGGTTTTTGTTTCAGAAGAATAAAGGGTATGGGGAGATGCAGAGTGAAACAAGTGAGAATTGTCAGTTCTGAAGATGTGGCACAATCCGTTGGGTAAAGCATGGAAAGCAGCTGGCAAGCGATCGGGGGGGGGGGACAGAGACTGGGCCGAAGAAGCGGCAGAATGAAGATAAAAAAGATGCGGCCGCTTTTTTTTTTTTTTTTCTTCTTCCTAGCTGATCGCTGGCAACAAGCAATAACCCAGTGAAGAAGAGGAATATCTGATGGGTCATCTGTTGTATAATGAAAGAAGTCATGATGGAAGTCAAGGTGATTCAAATTCTCTGGGGGGGCCTCTTCGAGCTTCTCAAAAAATAGGCCCGGGACTGATCTATAGTTTATAAACTGACCAAAATAATTAGCATTCAAATTAGATTTGAGGACTTGGCTTGACAGCGGAAGAGGAGGCAGCCAGACTTTAGGGGCAGGCTGACAATCTCGTGAATAGAAATGTGGCTATGGCAGGATTAAAGGGATTTTTTTTTTTTTTTTTAACCCCGAAGAAAGTTCTGTGTTCATTACGATTAACACTGTACTTGTGATAATATTCAGTCGAGTCAAATAGTGCATATCATGTTTTCGCTCCAATAGTTTGTAACAAGCTTTTAGTCGTGAATTTTAAATGTGTAGCTCTGTTGCTGGGGTGGCGGAAGCAGTGTGTTCCGAGCCGCGTTTGATCACTTTCTCGGCGTCTGTCTTCATGATTTCCCTAATACGAGAGGAGGTATTAGACAAAGACTAGCATAGGATGACTCTGTATCAATATCTATAAGGTGACGTTATGTCTTTCCTGACCGGTGAATGTGAGACTTGATGTTTTGGGCTGAAATCCAAGGGCCCGCTAAGAGGGAATTGTTCAAACACAAGAGGCAGAGGTCTGGGAGGGAGATAGTGAGGGATTTAGCGACTCGAGCTGAAGGATGCTACCAGAGGGGAGGATTGGGGGGGGGGGGGGGGGGGGCGCCAAGGTATGCAGCGCGGGCCGGGAAGGCTACGGACGCCCAAGTCATTTTTATTGCCCACCGAGTGGC
>JAODLD010000047.1:5641623-5651850 GCA_026781065.1 Mormyrops boulengeri | reverse complement strand
AACCCCCCATACCCCCCACCCCACTCCCATTCCTTTGACTGGATGGTGAGCTTCTGCTAATGGGAAAGCTGGGTTTTGAGTACTTTGAGGCAGCCAGGTGAAACCCAAGTCTTTCGGATTAAAACAATAATGTGTAATTTTATTCTTTATTTAGATTTCCATAAAAATATTAATTACAACAAAAGTTCTGTTTTTTTCCCCACATTGTAGCCCCTGGAAATATCTGAAGCTTTTCAGACTGATTTGTAGCAGGGCATTGCCAGGCACTGCACGGGGTCTGATGATCTAAGGTGAACATTAAAGGATTTCTCAGTGGCTCTTTGTTAAGCCGCAGCACAGATATCAGCCTGGACCCGAGGAACTGTGTCGGCACCTTTGGCCCTGTGTAAATGCATCCAGCCGGCTTTCTAGGATGCCCCAGTGTGTCGCTGGAAATACGCCATGCATTGTGGGTAGAAGCTGCGCGGCACCCACGACAGGGATGCACCTACAAGTTGTTGAGGTTGTTACTTTGTGTCGTTGAAAACCCCCTCCCACCCAGCCACCATCTCTCCCTTCTCTAGATACAGGCAACTTTGTCAAGCTTTAAGGCTGTAAAATTCTGTTTATTCCTTGTACGTTTTATTTTACTCCCAACCAAACCCCTGGAGATGTATAATGTATTATCTGAGTGGTGGCACAGGTGCACAAGTAATTTACTCCTACCGCTACGCGGAGGCGTCTGGAACATCCCTGCGACGGGGAAAGAACATTTAATCCAGATCGGACTGAGCCGCAATATTATTTAAAGCCCTATCGCGTAGATCGGTATTCACATTAGAGTGGGGTCGGTTTCCTGCTTAAACCTTCCTATACTCTCGTTTCATCAGGCCACCTGCTGCTCGATGTAAATGACGCGACTACGAGCTGTGCTCTTAATGAGACCCAATCCCCCAAACACTCAGATATGATAACAAAATATCCTTCTTCCTTCTCTCCACAAAACTAAACGATTGTTTACCAAAAACTATACACAAGGCAGCCCTCTGCCGCCGATATTAATTGAAGACACACTACATCGCGGTTGCTCATTTTATTATGCTCTCATCCATTTTTTAATAAGCATAGCCCTGTTTTTTTGTTATGATATATTTATGCAGTCATTGTCGAACTGGAAGTCTTCACACCTTTGTGTATAAAGGAAATTATGCGGAATTACATGTTGTAAAAATTATGAAAAAATCTTCCACCACGCTTCTGTAATGCTGTTTAATTTCTCTTGAGAAATAACTTTGAGAATTAATAATTGTCTTATGAAAAATAATTTAACCATATACAGCTAATATTTTGATAATGACCGTCCATAACTCATTCTTGACACGTGATGATGGCGACTGTGAAGGTCTGCCCCTCGGTCGCGTTCAGACCAACACAGGCCTGTCGTTTCTCGCTCTCAGATGCAGCAAGTCCCTTATTTTAGTTTCTAAACGTGCTCAGATTCCTCAGACAAACTTAAATTTCATTGAGATTTGCCCTCCATCAACAGCGAAGACCATCTCGATGGCCGGCATCCAAGGCCCACAAATGCGGTCATTGCCATGAGTTTATTTTCTGAAGTTTATTTGGACCTCCTAAATATCTTCTTCACCTAGCCGAGGCAGTTGGGCTTTCAGGGGTTGCCCATGGTTGGCCTGATAGCTTTGGTCAATCAAACGTTTTGTTCTCTCGAGGAGAATGGAATGGCTTGGAAATGACTGGAAAAAAATCTTAGCTCCATGAGGACGTTTTCGAAAAAAGTGGACTGAAGGTCAGCAAAGTGCTAAACGCTGTTTCCGACTCCCTCCAATCCCATGGTGCTTTTGTTCACCCACCACCCCCCCCCCCCACCTCTACGCCTGTCAACCGCCGCCCCTTTTCCTTTATTAGACCAAGTAGGGTTGAGTACTTTTAAGACAAGCCGCCAAGGGTTTGCCTCCCGCCTGTTAGCTTTATAAAAACCCACACGTATGACTGAGTGGAACTTCTCCGAGAAGAAAGATGTCCGATATTTGATCAGCAGCCTGGCCTGTGCCAGTTATGTTGAAATGCTAAGCATTGTAGAATCAGGCTGAGCGGAAAATCACGCTCCCCAAGGCCCTTGCAGTGCCGTGTAACATCTTAGTGCAAGCCAAATCAGGGAGCGCCGAATGTCTGAACATACCTACATTTAAGCGATGCATTGCTACTTTTGCCATTTAAGGATTTTACTCTAAATTGTCTGGGGATTACCCCTCCACATTCACTTTCTCCATTACCTTTTCTTCACTCTCAATCTGACAAAGCACAAAGCTTGCGTGAATTGTGCCCTTCTCCCGTCGTCAGGTTAAAACCCTTTCAAATTCTAACCAGCGCCGTAGATGTGACAAATGGTAATTCTGGATTATCTACAATGGCATTTTTTTGTGTCATATGTAATGGTGTAAAAGGATAACCTTGAATTTCTACGACACTACATGACGGTAAGTTCTCAGGAAAAAAAAAATCCTGCTTCTCTTGTCCTTTATAATTTTGACAGTCTGACTGCATATAGTCCAGAGCCTGTGAATTTGCCCATTCTTGGTAACTGTTTTTACACACCCTAGCTGAAGTTAGGATGTCAGTTTTCACCATTTCTCCTGATACAGATATTCCTTTCTCCCCTCCTCTCTCTATATCAGGGTTAAAGAGTATGAGAGTCATTGGGAGTATATCAGTCATTGATAAAGTCTTTTTTTCCCTAAGGGACACAGTGTTCTTTATCTATTAATGCATCCAACACAATGGGGCCTGAAGGCAATGCCAGGTAGCACAGGCCACAAGGCACACTGTGGATGGGTCACCAGTCCATCACAGGGGACACACGACCGTAGACTAGTGATGGGCAAATGAAACTTCATGAACCATTTGCTGTATTTTTTACCCCGACTAGATGGTGCTCTTGATCTACTTTGGGGCAAACTTTGAGCCCTTATATGAACAGAGAGCGCCATCTAGTGGGGTCAGAAAATACGGCAAATGATTCATGAAGTTTCATTTGCCCATCACTACCGTAGACTCGCACACACACCTGACAATCAGATACTGACATCACAACAGGTTAGGATGCTGTGTCTGTGATCAGGAGGTCGCCAGTTCAAAGCCCAGAGTTGGCAAAGTGATGTCACTATTAGGCTCATAAGCAAGACCCTTAACCTCCAGTTGCTCCAGGGACTAGCTGACCCTGCTTTCTTAAAAATGTGTGCCACTTTGTGTAAAAGGTCTGCTAAATAAGTAACATCCAGTTTTCCGTATCATCTTGTTTAGTACTCAAACCAGCAGCCTTCCGGTTGTACGTAACAGTGGAGGTGGTCGTACATAAATATGGCATCTTATTTGTCCTTTCTGTTAGGTAGCAATACATCCGCGCCCGCAGCCCTTATCCCGGTGAGCGGTGTGGCAATACCGCGCGATTTGACATCCGCAGCCAAAGCCCCGCCTCCTGGGGTTTCGTCACCCGCGAGATATGGCCCCGCACGTTTCCCCTCTCTGTATACCGGCTGCCCATCTGTTAGCCTCGTATCTGAGAGCCGCCATCGTGTTTTCCATGAGCAGACTTCGCGGGCTTTGATCTTCTCTGAGTCACCCCACCACAGCCCTTAGGTTTTCCATCCTCTATGGTGGTCAAAATTCTTTGAACTTGATTTTTCATTAGAAAGCCCTCTGGAGTAAATGTAGGCCTGTGTTCAGAAATCTATAGATCTGAGTAAAACAATTAAAACCAAAATTAAGCCCACGTGGCACCGTTTTGCTTCAGATCCTTTCATCCCCAGATCTTTTTATACATTTCTGCCGTTGCAGGCTTGTTTTATCATTATTATTATTATTATTATTATTATTAGTAGTAGTAGTAGTAGTAGTAGTAGTAGTGGTGGTAGTATCCTAGCAATGGGATTATTCATTATAAATAATAAACTATAAATATAATAAACTGAGTTTCTGACAGACACAAAACGCTGTTGTTGTTTTTGCGGTCATTGTTTTTGTTTGAAAACTAATTTATTGAAGCTGATGTTGAAATATGTTCTAGAGCTAAAATATGCATAGATCATTATGGGCATTTTAATTAATTATATTACACATTTAATTGAATAAATTTCTTTACTGTATCGAGCGCCTTTTCATTACATGCCCAGCATAATATTTATGAAAAAATACTCTTAATTCAAATGACAGACCACTGCATGAAGTAGAGAGACTCTAGGTTATAATGAAACTTGATATGAAATTCTAAATTAATTCCTTTATTAAAATGATGGTTGGGATTGGATGTTTTGATGTTAGTTGTTACTGCACTGTGGTTTTATATGGTTTTCTGTATCCTCTTGTCTAGGACTCAAACCAACAACCTTCGGGTTGTAAGTCACACCTCTGATCACTATGCTCTCTGCCACAATGTGGCACACTGCGTATTTTTCCCCACTGGCTCCATCCTTTTGGACAAGTCGGGTCATTTGATCGCGTGCCGCGGATCTTGATGTCTTTTTGGAATGAGTTAACTCAGGCTTGCCCCCAGACATAATAAAAATGAAACACACACTCAGATACCACCCCCCCCCCATCCCCCCAGCCAGCAAAACGAAGAGGAAAGGCAGGATTGCTCCAAAAAAAAAAGAAGTGCACGCCAAGCACGGGTAGGATGTGGGAATGACCTCCAGGACACACTGCGCCTAACAAAGCCAGACACCTCCGACCTCCGAGAATACCAAGAGAGCTTTGGCGATACAGCGGAACGTCCTCAGACAAATCCCGTATGCCAGGCTGTAGCTTCATACATTGTACTATCATCTGGGGGGGGGTGTTGTTTTTCTGGGGCTCCACGCAGAAATCGCTTTGGGGCCCCTATAGTATAATGACTGTTTATGGCCAACAGGGGGTCCCCAAACCTTAAGGGCCCCACACAGATATGTGGTTTGAATGGTGCTGGAGCTAATTTTGTGTGGTGCGGGATGGCAGATGCATGTAACTGTGTCTTAACTTCAATCTAAGCTTGCTATGGTCTCTGTTACGGTGCGTCGGTTAGTTTGAGTGACAGAGCTGCTTCTTCAGAGCTCATGGGTGTGAAAAACATCATTAATTAACCCTGCTTAATTAACCCTGATCAATGGTCAGTCTTGTTTTATGTCTGAATAAGACAGAAAACTAGTCTGGACTGGGCTTCTGCTTTAAAAGCTGGCGAGCTACCCGGCTCAGATCGAAGGCTTTACATCACGCTCTGCCACCGGAATCCCCCCTCCGGGCCGGATCTAGGCCCGTTCCGTGGTTCTTCTATCATAATTCTGCAGCCTTTCCTTTTTTTGCAGTAACTAGTCAGATACAATGCTAACAGAAATGTCCTTTGAAGACCACCGCTACCGCTCCTGGCCTGAGCTCTCCACAAGCAGAACACCGCATGCTTTTTGATGAGCATTCGTATAAAACGGTGAACAACACCCATCCTCCTGTAGGATATTTTGTGATTAGAGTCCTAATGTGCAAATGGCATTGACCAATGGACTGTTGTCAACTCAAGGGCATCTGAGCCAGTCGATATCGGTCTGTCTTGGATAACTATGTACATATGCTATCAAAATCACGTAATTTATAAAGGAGATGTATAACTCACTGGTGTATATATAATTAAAAAAATGTATTTAGGAGATGCTAATGATCCAAAGTGACGTACAGTTGAGAGAGCAGGGTCGGCCAGTCCCTGGAGCGATTGGGGATACGGGCCGCGCTCAGGGGCCTAATGGTGACATCACTCTGCCAACCACAGGGTCTGGACCGGCAACCTTGGATTGATTGAATTTGGATGTTTTTCCCCAGAATATTCTCTAGAGACAAAGTTACTAATATAAGCTGTGAAACATTGTCACGTGTGTATGAATTACGTAATTCACAGCCTTCTGTAAGCAGATGAGAGCGGTTTCATACACAGAGGTCCAGTACTGATGTTGCTTACACGTACTGTATGTGCCCAAAACCTTCTGGTTATGCTTGAGTACCAGGAAAGGGTCGCTTCTCACCTGGGGCCAGTACCCACATCCCCTGTAAACACTGGCACCTGATGCTTGCCAGCGCGGACTGTATTCTGGGTGTATTCTCAGGGCAGATTATTAATTTGTTTCAAGCGCAGGTCTTTTTCCTCTACACTTTTCTCCCCTTCTTTGTGCTGTTCATTTCTAGTTGTGTGTAAAATCAGACTGAGTCTGTCAGCCGTTAATCATTAGCCTGTCACACAGAACCATTAGAGATGAAAAAACTGGTTTTATTACCCGAAACATAACATGGGACTCTGTGCAATGAAACTCTTTTATGTAGTTCTACCTGCTAATTAGTGTGTAATCTATGAACGTCCCCCAAGGCTCCCCAGTCCTCAGCCATCCCTGAGCCAGGCCAGGTTTTCATTCTCTTTCATTACCTCTATATCTAGTACGGCCCAGGTGTGTAGCAGGTGGAACTGAAGAAAATGTGGACTTGGAGGGAGGCTTAAGGACTGGACTGAGGATCAGTGATCCTTCCCAGATGGTAGTGTTACCAAAATCTTACAGTTGTATGGTGAATTTGGTCACATGTTCTACCAATTCTGCCATATTGTTTTCCCTCCGAAATACAGCCACACAAAAATCATTGAACAGAGAGCTCTGTAATAAACGGTGTGTTGATGATGCTGGTGTATATTCTGAAATTTGGTGACCTTGTTTCAACCACCACTGGACAGTAGAGGTGGAGAAAGCCTGGACATTCTTTTCCAGGTCATTCTTTCCTTTTGCATGGATGACCTTAAGTAGGTGTGAACAACCGTGGCAAATCCAGAGGAATCACTCCTTGTCTAGGTCATGCGATCTGAGACCGTTAAAGCCAATTATGGCTTCCTTCAATTATGAAGGTGATATTTAACAGTCGGGGTTTCTTTAATTCCTCAGAAAGCCGTCGCGCCTGAAGGGGGTGTTTCTCCGTCTGAGTGACGGGTAGCTGGGATTTTCTTCTGCTTTTTTTTTTGTTGGTGGGTCTGCACTAATCACACGCGGCGGATTATATGAAGAGGCTGCTTCCCGCCTCTTTTGGGGCGCCAGTGCATCAGCGGTGCTGAGTAAGAGAAGAGGAAGGGCGGAATATCAAGCAGAATCACGCCCAACGTGGATGAGATTATTAGCGCTCTGAGGGAGAGGGAGGGAGGTTGGGAGACAGCGGAGGGTGTTTGGCGCAACGAAGGATGATAATCAACCGGGGCCCAAGACGGACTGTGGGGGCCCTACGGAAAACGAAGGCCACGTCCCATCCGGCCAACCAAACTCCCCAGCCCCAATCGCCACTGCCCCTCCCCCCACATCCTGATGTGAGCCCCACTTTTTTAATCGCATTCCAGAAACATAACTTGCTGAAAGTTTGTGCTTGCCTGGTGGATTTTCATTTCAGATGTTGTCAACTCAAGGGCATTTGAACCAATCAATATCTGTCTGTCTTCTGGCGCACACAAAGTTGGCTATTAGAAAAGAGCTTCGTATAGTAGGCTCAGCCAATACCATTAGCTTTAGCCTAAGGGCAGTTCTATCCGAGACAGACTAGGCACCTGCCCCGCCTCCCCTCCCCCACTATTAAGCAGGTCTCGCGGGATGTCATTTGGACATATCGGGCAAAGACCACTTCTTTATTCTTTCTCTTTCTACACCCAGACTCCCCCAAAAATCAATAAATCTGTTCTTTGCTTATTTTCAGAACTTTGCTTCAATATAAGCAGGACTTACCTTCCAGCTAGAAACTCACTCTACACCGGGTCATTTTCCCCCCCTCTCATTCTTTCTTTCTTTCTTTTTTTTTTTTTTTTGTTCTTTCTGATTTTTTACAAAGCTGCAATTTGAAAGCAAATTAATTGGGAAACGATCTGGTCTCCATTTTGTTCTGCAGAGATTAAAAGACTCTCTCTAACGGAGACTGAGGTTTGAGGTTTGCACCAGTCCGTGAACACACAGCAGTTCTTTCCTCTCGCTGACGATTTCTTTTTTTTTACAAGCAACATCTTAATGGTTTTATTTTCATCATCTGGGATAGAATCCGTCATCCAGTAATGGACAGATTCAGGTTATATGGCCGCCAATAAATTTCTGTATTTCATTATGTTGTTAAAGCTGCTGGGCCTTTCTTATGTCGACGCGGCTGCTCCAGGTTCCCTTTCCTACGCAGAGGTCCTAAAGTCAAACATCCTTTATGCCAAAAACTATTTGTCATGCGCAGTAATTTCTGCCCCATCTCGCCTCATGGACCCCACACCAGGAATGATTTATTATTAACACCAACGTCGCGTCCTGCGATTACTTCGACGGGTGTGTTGCATACATGCATGGCTGCACGTTTGCAAATAGCGAGTTTGTTTCCGCGCGCGATTCAGCAGCCTTTAACGTGATCGACGGCGACAGCGGCGACTTGCACGTGAATGATGTGATGCTTAATGCCCAGCAGGGGCACTGCTAATATTTTTGAATGAGATTGTGTTCCCTGTTTTTTTTCCTCCATTAATATTTTAGATTGTCCCGTCGAAGAGGACCTGGATGTTTGTGGTCAGGTCTGTATTACCAAGGTAAAAAGAGACTTTACATGTTTATGTATCAGCCTGAGACTGTCCAGTGTGGTGTTAGAGACAGACAAAGAACATGCGGTTACCGTTTGGACATTTCGCCAGTGAGTGCCTGGTCATCACGTGCACTGACAGCTCTTAGCCCAGCCCTCAAAGGAAGGGGGCCATTGAGCAGAGGAGCCACTTTGAAGTTTCAGGGGCCCTTCCACGAAGACAGAAGGGTGATGCAGTGCGGCTCGTGTAGTAGCCGCATCGATCGATCCCTAATGAGCACCGCCAAAGCCGCGGCTAATGGGGTTGCGTCTGGTGCTGGCGGTCGGTGTGGGAGACGGGGGCCGGCCCGGGGGGTTTGGTAAGGGGTTGGCCTGGCCCTACGCCCTCAGGGCAGGGATGCTTTAGAGGGGTCACCGCGACCAATGAACCGGAGTCAGCAGGATTTTCTTTTTTTTTTTTTCGTTAGTCAGTCGATGTTCAAGCCAATCATTCGCATTTGATTTTCTGTACATGCATTGTACAGGATGTCTGCTCTACATACCTTTAATATGTGTAAAATAACACACAGAGGTGCTCTTCTTGGAAGACACAGTCTCATCCCATCTTCCATATTTCTGAATTTATGGTTGTATTTCCCTGGTTGTTTGTTCAGCAGCTGATGGTACTCATTCACAAAAAAAAAACGCTTCCAAACGCTGACCCCATTTATACAGGAAAGACTGAAGTGGCGTTGGATTAAAGATTCCTGCCGGATTTTCTTTTCATGTGAGAAATGAACACTCATTGGCATAACGTTCATTGGCTTCTGCCTCAAATTCAAACAGCGACCACACTCAACCTCAAAGCGTGACCACAGGCGTGACCACAAGCTAGATCTGCATGAATTGCCGGCTAATGCTGCTGGTTTGCACATGACCAAGTGGAACTGCTCCCGCTTCTGAAATATTGCTGTTCAGATCCCGAGGGAAAGGCTCTTGCAGCCTTAAGAAAAGCGCGTCGCCCGAATTGCTTTGGTAAGCCATCCAGCTGCTGTGGATGAAATTGTCTAACAACAAAATAACGCGATGTAAGGTCAGTTCCGAGAGCCGGGCTTACCACAGGTTTATTATCTGTGAAGCTGTGTAGAAACTGCTGCCCCCCCTTCCCCAAATCCTCCTTCCTGCCTGCTTGGTTCTCTGTTTACCCGCTGCTCCACTCTGCCATCAGCCTCCGAAGGAGACGCCGTCCTTTCAACAGCAGGAGTGATGCATCCTGAGGGAACCGGACCGGGACAGCTGGATCGAAACCTTGCACATCCCCCTACAACAAGTACCAGGGGAGAAAGCACTACCCAGGGGTAAAGTGGAAGCATTTTCATCGTCACCTGTATGTGAATTCTCGGAATGCTTAGGTTAATTAACGTGTAATTATACATTAGGAGCGTTTTACCTGTCAGTGACCCATGAAAACGTCGTCCGTTAGTCCGCAGCCAATAGCTTGGCTTCATAGCTTACCTCAGCTGGCTGTGTTTAACTTTTTGTCCTTTTCTGATGTACATTTTTTTGTAGCAATAAACTCTGACACATCCGGCGGGGGGGGGGGGCGGGGGGGGGGGGGGGGGGGGGGGGGGGGGGGGGGGGGGGGGGGGGGGGGGGGGGGGGGGG
>JAODLD010000047.1:5618570-5634685 GCA_026781065.1 Mormyrops boulengeri | reverse complement strand
CTTGGGGGGGGCAGTGCTGAAGATGTCATTGATGGTTTATCCTACCAACACGCCTAAGAATTGCCCCCCCCACCAGTTATTTTTTTCTCTCTTCCTCATCCTATGACTGTTTTCAGCCTCTTGTTTTCGCAGAAAACTCAGACCATGCACACCAGCATCGGGCCAAGATATATGGCACATTTACCAGTATGTGACAATTTGTGCCCTTAGCCAGTTCATTCAGAATCAATTAAAAACAACCAACCAAACAAACAAATGTTTAAATAAATGAAAATAACATCCAACGTTCAGTAGGGGGCAGTATAATGTAACTAGTGATGGTGTTTTTAATCCATAAGTATTTTAGCCATTTTAGATGTGTAGAGCTCATGGTTCAAAACATTGTTGAGATGCATCATTTTTCTCTAAGGTGGTGATTTCCTCGTAGGGAGGTTTCTGCACATGGTGAGAGCCCGGCGTATGGGTTGTTTAACTGGCGAGGTCCTTGCAACCCCCCCCCACATACGTCACAGTTGTTTCCTTCAGCTAGAATCCCATAGCTCGGGGAGCGCTGTGGCTGATCGATGTGGCGAGTGGGGGAAAGTGATGAGAGGGCGGCGGCCAGGAATGAAAAGCAAACAGCGGTCGGCAAAGAGGCCGGGATGGCGGGCCTGCCTGGACCACTTGGGTCTGTCAGCTTCGCGGAGAGAGACGCCTGTCCAACAGTCAGGAGCGGCCGTCTTGTTCCCGTTAAGACTGGCAGTCTAGGTCTCACTACGTTTAAAACGTGCCGATGGACCGGCCGTCTCGTTCACGTTAAGACTGGCAGTCTAGGTCTCACTACGTTTAAAACCTGCCGATGGACCGGCCGTCTCGTTCCCGTTAAGACTGGCAGTCTAGGTCTCACTACGTTTAAAACCTGCCGATGGACCGGCCGTCTCGTTCCCGTTAAGACTGGCAGTCTAGGTCTCACTACGTTAAAAACGTGCCGATGGACCGGCCGTCTCGTTCCCGTTAAGACTGGCAATGTAGGTCTCACTGGGGTCCGCCAGCATGCCCCTGGAAATACAGGTATTTTTATGCATATTATAGGTAATAACCTAGTGATTCATTCAAAACACCAGCTAGTGAGTCCGCCGTAACTTTCCTCATTTCACCTTCGGAGCCGAATCTTGAGTCTTTTATGAACTTGCCTCAACCATTAAAGCAGCCATCCAGACAGAAGTTTGTTTTTGGGACTCTGTTTCCACACAGGACAGATTAATCAATCCCCTAAGCAATCCTCCGCTAATGGAGTAACTTGCAATACCATGTTCTGATTTTGGAGATTTTGTCTTTTGGCACAGCGCACCCCCCTCCCCTCGTGCACCGGTTAGGCTTGGGAGGTATATAAACGTGATGTTTTCCATAATGTGAACCTCCCTGGTCCTCACTGGTACATCCGAAGGCAATTGACACTCAGGAACCACACCGTAAAAATTCAGCGAGGGCAAATAAGGCCCCAAAGAGCTAATGACTCCTCAGATGTTTGCGATATTACCTGGGTACACCCAACCGGCCCTGGATGGCGCCGCATGCGACAGACGCAGATGAGCTGCTGATTACTCGATCAGTGACACCGCGTTCACTGTTCCTTCCATGGGTGACTAATGATGTCTCTCTTCGGCTCACTCGGAGAGCGGCTTCTGTGGACTCTTGGCGCGCATATTTTAAGGCAAAGCAAATTGTGTCCTTGTGAAACAGGCCAGCGTGCATGAGCGTACTGGAACCACATCTGTTCTCGGTAAAAGGGGGACAAGTTATTGCTGTTTCTGAGGGGTGCCAGAGTCTAACGTGTGTCGAGGGTCGAATTATCGGATTTGTTTGAAGTGATTGTTTTACAAACGCAAAGAATGAGTTCCTGATCTCCTTATACTCGGGTTGGGGGGGTGTCTCTTCTCTGGGACATTTGGTACATTTGATCACGCCAGGAGAAGCAGAAAGGCCAAGTAGCAGTAAGGGTATTGCTAACGGCACCAAAGCAATCGAGTAATTTTCAGTGTCCGTTACAGCACAGTGAGAAAATAAATTTTGAAGCAAAATAAAAATCAATTTACACTGTGAATCAATTCCCACTGTAAGTCCATTCTTACATAACTGTAAGTGATCATTACTTGAATGCTTGAATAGACTCTTGTTGATGGTGGAATTATGTTTCACTGAAATTCAGCTACGGAGAAGTGACTCTGTGTTTCTGTTTTGTTGGGGCTTTTCTGTCATTCCTGATTTATACCACTCTGAAATCCAGCATTCAGGTAATGCTGGGGTGCAGGGTCTGGCCCCTTGGCTGAAAGGGTACCGGGTTCATATTCCTCTAGGCCGCTGCAAACGGCTGGCACCCCAGAACGAAAATGACACAGGATGTTCTTATTCAGGAGATTTCAATATTATGCTGGTGGGTGTATTTCCCCCCCCCCCTACATTTTTCACAGGCAGTTACGCAGCCAGCTAATGCGGTTGTCGCGGCTGTTGAACTCGGCGTCCCAGAGTGGCAGGTCCTGGAAGAATAAACAGCAACATCAGGATCACACCACCGTGGAGCCCCAAGCTACAGATCTAAACCTTGGGCTGTTAGACAGTTTGTGCATTCATTTGTGTAGCTCAGAGAGACGGCAGCGCTCTGCCTACCTCAATGAGGTACAAGCCCTCTGAGACCCCTGCATGCACTCCCCCTTCGTCTCTCAATCCCATTTACTTTTTACCTTATATATACAAACATGGCTCTGACTCCCCCAGCGTTGCCATCCTGAATCGGTTTGTGGTCCTGCATAACGGGAGCAAGTGTTCCTTTGCACTTCACCCTGATGCAGGGATCCAACTGTGCAGCGAATGATTTCAGAAGATTAAACTCCATCAACATAATTCTCAATGAGCCTTATCAATGCTGGGCCTACAGCGCTTGCTCGCATTGATGCACGATTCGCACGGAGGCGGTGCGGTTTGATCTGAAGCGGAAACCGCGTCGCTATTCAACTTCTTTGCTTGTTAAAGGATTATTCCCATCTGCACCGTGCCACATAAAGGCAAAAAAATATATATTCTTCGGTCAATTTTACTTTCTGAAGGTTAATATTGTGTAAAAAACAACAGGACAGACCTCTGGTCCTTCAGCTCACAGTGTCAGGGGCTCCGACATTAAGCCGCAGTAAAATATGATATTTGGACAGTGTTAACCTTTCCGAACGTATGCTCAACGTGCTCTGATTGGAAACGAGCTGTTTTTTTTTTCCTGTTTGGAGCATCTTTCTGGAAAGTTCAAGTGCCTCTCAGGAGGTAATCTTTGGAACGGGAAGCAGAAACTGCTCGTTTTCAAAGCCATTCACTGGTATTTTGGCAGCACAGGTTACAAAGGCTAATTCTTAGTGAGCTGTTGTAGCAAGCTCTGTTGTTTTACAGGAAGGTCATGTGGGGAAATTTTTAATAATGAATCTTATTGTTTATTAATCTTTGGTTAGAAAATGGTTGGTTGGACGATGGATAGATGTAAATTTATTTATCATAATTTTTTTTTATGATTACCAAGTACAAAACACAACTGAATAGTTTTGTAATCAGTTATCTGAATATAAAAAAATATTTTGTACCATACAGTAAACACAGAAAAACTTGATCTTAAATAAGTTATATGACTGATTACATAAAAAAATATTTATGAGGTAATGGTAGTCCTCATATCCCAAATATCAAACAAGAAAAATCTGCAGAGCAAGTTTGGTTGTGGAAAATTTCCCAGTTAATGCCATGCTTCTTCACAGAAGGATTAAAAGTTGAGAGTGTTGGATTTTCTGTTGACATTTGTAAAATTTAGCAGTAAAACGCTGCCAAATGCGAACGCCAGCACTTCAAGGAAATCTGGTAATCCATTTTGTTAACAAATACCATTAAAGTATTTAACAGCAAAATGATAATGTGTTTTTCTCTCTTTTTTTCCCAGCGAATTTCAAAGAATTTTCTCATAGAAACCCGCCATTGTGGGCATCTCTGTTTATCTCAGCAAACTGTGTCTCTGCCAGACAGAGGCTTCTTAAAGTGGCAAACTTCCTAATTAGCTTCATATCGCCTGCAGTCATATTTTCCGAGAGTCTTTTCTGTTTTCACTGGAAGACCAATTAGCACTGGAAGCCTCATGAACATCACATAATGAGAACTCTCAGCCCTGTTGGAGAGTAAATACCAGGTCTTCGCAATAAGGAGCTTATTTCTCTTCTCTTTTTGTGCAAGCCAGCTGGCTCCGAAATGTCATAAAACCGAAGAATAAAAAACGGCGAAGCGTCCGCTTCAGAAGGACAAGCTGTCCATCTAGAAATATCCACAAGCGCCATGAGATGTCCGCTTGAACAAACAGTCTAGATGAAAACAACTGCCACGTTGGAAATTGAAAAGAGCGGGCTTTGTTTCCTTTGATTTTTTTTTTATTTTGTAGCAGCGAGCGACCTTCTCGAGATTTAATGCTAATAAACCGGGATGCACATGGATTACTGGTGCCGACTATGCTCCCCATTTTCAGCGCTACCGCGATCTGGCACGTTTGCCATGAAGGCGCCCGGGCCAAGTTCTCCAGCCAGCAGCGCGTCGTGGGCTCGTCCTTTGAAACAGAGTGTTGCTCTTCTGTTCTCTTATCGGCCCTCGATAGCCTGTCCCCCTGTCAGGCTCTCCAGTTGCAACCAGACGCCCCTCCTTAATCTCCAGTAATCTGTCCTTTGTGTCGCCAACCCCTTGATTTTGTTGCTCATTCTAATGTGGCCTACAGATATCAAGAAAAACACACACACACACACACGCACACACAAAGGCGCTAAAACTGTGCCAAGCTCATCGCTTGGTGTGAATTGTTTAGTGCAATCTGTTTGTTTAGCAGAAATCCTTGTTGTAAGATAATTTGAAGTTTAGCATCCGAAGCTCGCTGGGACCATTGTATCTAGTAAGATATGTAAGAGGTTCCAGGACTGGCTTCATGCTCCTGGGAACCACCGTGTCATGTCCTACCTCAGATCTAATCCCAGTTCCCCCCAACCGGGAGAATGCCGCTCTCGAATTCATACTGCCGTCTTTATAAAAACCAGCGCCGAGCCGTGTAAGCCATCGGCCTCTTCAGAGCGACATTATAGTGCTGTCTGGTATCCATTATCTCTGGGTGCCTGTTAGCTTTCGCCAATGGAGCTGAGAAGATCAGCACTCCCCTTTATCGTTTCCTCGGGTAGAAGACCTCGAGCAAAACTTGTAGCTGAATAATAGGTCGCTAGCCAGCCCAACGCTACGGCAAAGTCCTTGTGATCAGCTTGCCTGCATTGACCACTTGATGATTTGGTCAGCCTGGTTCCTTGCGGGGAAGGAGGCTGGTGTGCCACTCACATGGGAGGTGCCGAGGTCTTACCTGCATTCCTCGACTCCTCCGCTGACCCGCTACTGCCCAGTAGCCCCCACTTTGGTTGATTTCTGCAACGGCGATTTCAGGTGCAGCTTGTGGCAGGCCTCTGCAGAGGGAGGCCCTTGTCACATGCCCAGTCGCAGATTCGTTAGGACAGACTTCAACAGACTTGGCCGTTACGCGAAAGTGTCTGGTAATTAACTTCGCTTGGCATTCGCATTGGCGGATAACGAACTATGACTGTTTTACAGCAGTGTATGAAAATTAGCATTAAAAATGCAATTTCTGGGCTTCCTTCCAGGAATTACAATCTGCTTTCAATAAATCCTGATTGCTAGTGAAGCCACCTTCTGGATTTTCCCTGCAGTAAGTTGCCGGGGTTTCCCTGAGTTTTTTTTTTTTCTAATATGAAAACTTTGCCTGAACCTGTTTAGACATGACCACGCTGTTCTCATTATGGGAAGGCTTCTGCCTTCCGTGGGAAGTAATTTAATTCAATCCAGACAGGTCAGAGTTCCGCTAGGTGCTGGGAATACTGCAAAGTTATATTTTCCACACATCATGAAGTGATCAGGGCACTGAGGCTGAACGGACTTGACAGAACCTTCTGCAGTCCAGACATCTCCCATTCAGTGCTGCTCCCCTGTTCATGCTTAAAGGAGCCCTGACATTTTGAAGACGTTTTTCTCAGCCCCAGCACACAGGGAACGCATTTTTTTTTATCTTAACGTGCAGCAAATATTCCCAGGACCATTGGTTAATTTGTCCTGGGGATTAATGAAGAAGACTGACATAATGTCTTCTCTAGCTGTCTGGACTTGAGTCATGAAACCAGACAGAAATGAGAATCAATTTCTGTGATGTGAGATTCTTATTTATTAATTTTTTTTGGAGAATAGTTTGAAATGGGCAGTGAAGAATGAACATCCGCTCACAGGCTATTTATCAGTCAGACTTGGTTAAATTTAAGCGTGGCGTTAAGGCACTGGCAAAAATATAGATATTTATACCCTCCAGGCCACTCAGGGGACTCACTGTCTTTTAAACCCAGAGAACGGGCATCAATATCTGCATCTCTGGCTTCTCTCTCCAAAACAGACACACCTAAACCTTCTCTCCTCCTGTGTCTTGTTCTCCCTGTCACACACGTGCTCACCAGTGATGGCGCCAGTGATTTAGCATTGCCAGTGCTATGGTGGGGCAGATTATTTACACTGCGTGCACAATTATTTGGCAAATTGAGTTCCTCACGATTCATTTTATTGTTGAACAAACACAATGTTTGCAGTCAATCCAAAATGTTATTAAACCTCAAACCTAACTGCTTAGCAAAGGCAAAGTGAGCTGTCTTTTCCTTAGGGGAATATATATAAGTGGACACAATTATTAGGCAACTATTAGTGTGCAAAATTATTAGGCAACTAAATAACAAATAGGTTAGTCATTTCTTCTCAATTTGTAGATTAAACATGACAAATAACACAAAGTGACAAAAAATATATGTGTTTGGTCTTTCAAAAACATTCAGTGACCAATATAGCCACCCTTCTTTTCAGTAACTGCCACGGACCTTCCACCCATGGAATCTGTCAGTTTCTTGGTTTATTCACTATCAACTTTCACTGAAGCAGCATCCACAGCCTCCCAGATGCTATTCCAAGAGGTGCATTGACTCCCCTCACTGTAAATCTCATGTTTGAAAATGGCCCACAAGTTCTCAACGTGATTTTACGGCAGGTGAAGAAGGGGAATAGGTCATATTTGAGGTCTTTGCTGTCAAGCCAAGCAGTGGAGTACTTGGACACATGAAATAGAGTATAGCCCTGCATAAAAATCATGGCCTTCTTGAATGCTGTAGACTTCTTCCTGCACCACTGATTGATGAAACTATCTTCCAGAAAGTGTGGGAGTTGATGTTTAGTTCATCTTCAACTCAAGAAGGTCCAACTACCTCATCTTTAATGATAGCAGCCCATACCAGTACCCCTCCTCCACTTTTCTGGTGCCTGACTTGTAGTGGTGCCCTCTGTCCATTAGGGATCCACCCATGTGGTCCAACAAGAGTCACTCATCTCATCTGTCCATAACATCCTCGAAAAATCTGTACTTCAAATTCCTCGGCCCAGTCTAAGCTCTTCAGCTTGTGAATCTCATTCCGTGGTGGTCGTTTTTCAGCCTTCCATACCATATCTATGTCTCTGACCGCTTTACACCTTGTACTTCTCGGCAATCCAGGTGGGTCGCAGCTCAAGGATTATGGTTGCACTGAAGGCTACTGGGTAGTAGTTTCACGTTTAATCCTTCTCAACGCGTGTGTAATCTTTAATTTTCTTCCTTCTCAAAGCTTGTTGCGACTCTCCTTCTCCGCGTGCTTTTTTTATGACCCTGTTGACAACTCGCAACAAAACGTTTGATTATCCAGTGGTCATGCCTCAATGATTTAGCTATTTCAAGACTGTCGCATTCATCTGAAAGGCAGTTTACCATTTTTGATTTTTCAGTGTCGGTTAAATCTCTCTTTTGGCCCATTTGGCCTGAGGTAATGAAGCTGCTCGATAATTATGCTCGTCTTATATCAGGTGTTAATCACTTTGGGTCACACCCTCCCTCATTACACAAATACGTATCACCTGGCTATGATTCAGTCCAAGAAACATTCAGGTGTACATGGACTGGAGTTGGAAAATCTGAGCAGAAATAACGATAAGGTCAGAATATTCACTTGCCTAATAATTGTGCGCACAGTTTAGAGTGGATGCAGTTAGTTTCAGGCTACAAGGTATCAGTCGGGGTCAGAGGTGACAGATGAGGTTGCGATCCTTTTAAAATGCTTTTTAATGGATACTTGATTTAGAAATGTAATAAATGTGATAGATGGAGCATTATATGATTTTACAGATACTTTGGAAAAAAAAAAAGAAACCCATTTCTTAGGGGTGCTGTGGGGGTGCTCTGGTCATTGTAGGATGTCACACGCTCCTGGAATAGGCCACGGTCTCATCACAGCCCTCTACTGAATGGCAATGGATGGATGGATATATCGAGATTTTGTTGTTTTTTTCAGCACAAAAGCAGTAGATAAACTTTTAAAAACTTCCCCAGAAGGACGTTTAACATCCAGCCGGGATTACCTTCCATTTCTGCGATCCCCCCTCGGTACATTTTAATCCCCTGTCACAATTCACAAAGCAGAAGAAGGCCGATGGGGCTCGGGTGGGGGGCGACGAGGTAGGAGCCCCCGGGTCTGTGCCCACAGGCGGCTGTGCGCGAGCCCCCCCCGACCCCCTCCCTTGAGACGCAGCTGGTTCTCACCCCTGGGCCTGACCCCAGAGATAAAGGAGAGTGGGAGTGCGGCTAGCTGGCGAATCCAGCCCCTGATTAGGCTGGAGTTGGGGAGGCCGGAAAGGGCGCCCAGAGGAAGCCCAGGGCGGCCTGCCCCCCCGGCCCCCGTATTGAGTTCCTCCTTCTGGCCAAGAGGGAGTTAGTGATCTAGGACGAATACAGGGGGGGCCTTTGATATCGGTGCCTGCTTCAGTGCAAAGAGCGCAGCATTGTTAGCTTTCTCGCGTTAATGCCGTCACACGCAATTACACGCCGAGGGCTTGCCGTGCCCTGGACACGCACACGCATGTATCCACGTCTGCCGGCATATCGATATTAACGGCTCTGGGGGTTTTTTTTAAGGTACATCTGTCTGACGGGAATAATGTGGCTGTTGGCTGCAGAGAGAAATGTCAAGGCTTCTGAATGTGAAATAGCGCACAGCTTTTTCAGCAAGTGGAGAAAATATTCTGAAATACAGCCAAAAATTAAAACATGTTTCGTGTGGCGAGTGTGGTGGGGGGGTATTTGGACACTAGTACTGTTGTTGTGTGGCCTATATCGAGCATTTCAGGTTTTTATTATGATACTGAAGTTTAGTTCTACTACACTAAGGAAGTTCTTAGATGAATCGGACTTCCGTATTTACACAGACAGCCACATAAACACTTACATACATATACACATGACGCCAACCCTTCTTGAGGTATTTCTGAGAGAATCTCTCTCTGCCCCTTCATGTGTCAAGCCCATAGTGAGACAGGATTACACCTGGATGCCGTGGAGACCCCCCTCCCATCTCCCTGCATGACCACCCAGTTGGAACGTGAAGCACAGGAGTACCTGGTCATCCCCCCTCCCCCCAATCCCCACGAGACCATGGAAAGGAATGCTCGCCCGCACCTGGCCGACATCGACAAACGTGGCAGAACCAGGTGAGAGCCGCGGCCCGCCAGCTGGGACCGCACGCCGCGTCCATCCATCTCGGACCGTTTCTGGGAGTCACCTTAACATGTGGCCGTGTTAACAGCACCCCAAAACCTGTCTGTGTTTCCACACTGATGCTGTGACCTTCTGTACGGCTCCATGTTTTACTGGCGAAATCCTGGACAGGCATACTGACAAGGCCACCACAGCAGGACCTGCCTGAAGATCAGGAAACCTTTTTAACTTGTTCTTAACCTTTTTAACTTCGTACCAGAGGACGCTGGGTGTACCCAGAGGATATTATTAGGTATAGTGCGAATCTTAGCAGAGTAGAGAGTTTGGTTTTCTGAAAAGGCCTGGGTCACATTGTTAAGAGATGCTTTGATTCGTTAGCATTTTTCTTGTGCCTCTCAGCATCCATATATGGCAGACTGTCACCACGACAATAGGCATGTTCCAACTTGTCAGAACAACAGTTCTGCATGGTGATATTTACATGAATGTATAGAGTGTCCCTCTGGACCACACCACCTTTTAATGCATCGAATTCTAAAGTTTCCCACCAGTCTCAGGGGTGACTGTATGAATGTTCCAGCTACCAGCTGTCTTTAAACATGCAGCAAAATACAAATCACAAAAATAAAATAAGCATTTAATCAGTTAAATGTGGAGACCTACAATTGAAGAAAACCCAGAAGTGGTCAGTTTCAGTGGATTTCCAGTATGTTTGTGCATATTCTTTAAAAAAATATGGCTGATGGGGAGCTAAATTGCTTTCCTGTAGTCGGTTTCTTACTTCAGACAACAGCTCGTTAACGTTTTTGGATAATTATATTCAGCAGCTAAAGCGTTGTTTATTTGTTTATGTTCATCATTTTGGTGAAGGCAATATGTTCTGAGCAAAAGAACAGCTTCTGTTTTCAAATTTTCGGTCCAAGAGGATCATAATTTTGCAACTGACGTTGCGTTAATTAGTGTGAAGATTCCATTTATCTAGGAAAAGTAAGAGAGAAACTTGCATTATTAATAATTCACTCAGAAACATTTCCCTAGGTGTCCCTCGGAAATCCCATTTGCCAGGCTTCACTGTGACCCCAGATGTCACCCCCCCAAGCCCCAAACAGCCATTGCTGGGAGGCTGGGCTCACATACACCTCCACTGCTCTAGCGAGGATGTCCGGGTGTTTAACGCTCGTTTAGCTAGCTCGTCGTTAACGGGGCTCCTTCACAGTCATTACACAATTATCAGCATTTCAGCTTGATCATTCTGCACCTTTAATGGGGTCGTATTTTTCTTTTTATTAGACAACAATTCTGCCTGCGTGTCTTAAAGGACGGTACAGGAGCCTGCGGTGTAACTGAATTGGCTTATGAAATATCTTTTTTATGTTTCTTTTTTATTTGACTGCTTTAATCTTTAATTTTCTTCTGGCTCCCGTGTTACTGTGCTGTAAAGTGTGTCCAGATGCCTTCTTCAAATGGCATTATCGCCGAGGGTCTGCCGCTCTCCGCAGCACCTGTTCCCTGGCAATTTGCTTGTTTACAGTCTTAATATGAAGGTGATAATTTACCACAACCTGTCTTTTGTTCCCCGTCAGCCTCTCCTCCTGCCCCCCCTCGCCTCCCCACCCAGGTCCGCAGGAAAGCAGCAAATGCTTCAGGCCTCGGATACGGAAATTGTGAGTGTGTGTTTTTCTGAAGGACCTGTCCACCGAAGGCGGAGTCCTGTGTGAGGAGGCGGGGGCTACACCATGGCGTGGGACGGACACCAGCTCACCTCTGACTTCTCCGCGACAGTGCCCCTCCCCACACGCTTGTGGGCCGCTGCCAAACTGCCCTGCCACGAATGTATATTTGAAGGTAATTAACTTCTGCTGATTAAAGTCATTATTTCGAGCGTGGTGCACTCGGGCCCGAACAGCGTGTGGGGGCGTTGCCGTGGCCAGCGCTGCTGGGGCGCATGCCAGGCGAGTGCCAGGCGTTTTACCGCCACGTCGGGGAGCACTGCGGTGCCCGCTGCCAGTCTGACAAATCTGCTGCCGCTTACGGCCGACTTGCGCTGAGTGGCCCGCGCCTCCGAAGCTGGCGCTTGGCGCGGCTCTGGATCTGCCCCACTTACCTTTCCTGCGGTAAACAGCCTGGGTTATGGGGTCCTCTTTTTTTTTTGTTTTTTTATGGGGGTTGGGGGGGGGGGTATATTCATGGGCAGCAATTTAAGTTATTCATTTTCCAAATACTGATGTGAGCAAAAAGAACAAGAATGTATCCTCAGAATGCCAGGCTCATGTCTGTGAGACAGCTTTTGGCTGTTTCTCATTTGGTGGCAGGTGTACTGGGCACCGTTACTATCATAGAACGGCTAGTTTGAACTTAGCGATGATAATAATAATATTAATAATAATATCAATTATTATCATCCTAGTAAAATACTTCTGCTAGTAAACATAAAAGTAAACATTATAGTACAGTATAAATGCATCATTCTCTACAATTAGCTAGCTTAAATACATACTTTTTTATTGGGTAACTTACACTTAAAAACTAGCGACGATGATTTTTTTAAAAGGAGTTTTGTGACAGATCAAACACGGTACAATTTTTACTAGCTCTTTGAAAGGCAATGTTTTAAAAACGGCGCGGCAGTGGGCCGCAATAGCCGCCGTTTTGTCGCCGCTGGGCCCCGAGTGATCCCTTATATTACCAGAATAAGGTTAGCGAGCGACGGACAGTACAGGTGCTGGCGTGTCACATGACCTCGCGTTGGCGCAGGCCCTCGGGGCCCGCGGGGGTTGCTGTGTGCATCAGGTGCGACTGAATTGCCTCATTTGACACGGACAGCGTGTGTTCTGGCCGCGTTTTAACCTGAGCAGCAGGAGACTCACGGCTAATGATGAAAAACTGCCGTCTGCCACGTAAGCCATCATTTGACCTCCCTCCTTTGTGAAAAACTTGCTCGCACATTCTTCCACTCATCCAACTTTCCCAATGCCAAGAATCTGTCTCATCTTTAATATCACAGGTTTTTATTTCCTTCACTTTCTCTTTTGGTCCATCCGACTTACCGTAGATTATCTATTTCGCACATTGGTATTTATATCCTGTTTTACATCACATACTTTATCCAAAATAATGGTCCCCCTCTTCATTCTGTCAGCTTGTCAAAGCCACTTCTCACCGCCTGCTGTTATACTCAAAATGAAATTAAGTGACGAAATGGACCACGGTGACCTTGCTCTTGAGAACCCACTGAAGGTTGCATGTTTCGTGGACCTTTTATGCTATAACGTCCTACTGGAAACACCTGCTTCTGCCTACAAAGCATCTTTACACATCAATATCATGGCTTCTGGAAAGGAACAAACTCTGCACAGGCAATTTTGGATGCCCCCCCCCCCTTTGAGAACATGTGGACTGCTTGAAGACTTTCCCAGGAGTGGGTTACAGAGGGGAGGGTGGGAGGGGAGGGGAGGGCACAAAATGCTAGGACACCACAGCCCACCAGGGGGCGATGTGACAGACCCTGGGGCAGAGTCGCGAATCCGTACGGCCGGAGAGACACTCGGCTCCAATGAAAATAATAAATAATGAGCTCATTTTGTGCCTGATGGTGGTCTACAAGGGATATTAGGGGCCATTTGCAATCAGAATGGCGGGTCTGCTCCATCTGAAATATTATCGATGAGCTTGTCATCCTGAATCCTAGCCTCCTTTTGTTATTTTCGGCTGTGCTCTCCTCAGGTGCCAGTCTCCGTGCCCTCAGCCCCCCCCAGGACTAGCAACAGGATGTCGTACACCTGTTCCGGGAGGGGTGAGGGGGGGCGGCAAGGGGTTCTGGGACTTGGCGCCCCTGGCGCTGGAGCGCTGGCATTGGACCGCGTGGGGCACCCCGCCCGTCGCATGTGTCAGGATGTCGGATGGCGGTGTTGTATCGGCAGCTGTGGCGTAAGGACGGTGCCAGGGGCGCGTGATTCCTGCGGTGAGCTTTAATTTGCTCTCCTCCACTACCCCCCCCCCCAGAAGAGCCCCCATCGCCTCACCTTGCTGATGATGCTGCAGATGTAGTGAGCCGCAAATCCTCATGCAGATGGATCCCAGCTGAGGCACAGGCGGGAGGGGGGGTGTGTGACGGCGAGGGAGGGAGACTGGGTGGGCCAAAGCATGTGCCACTGGGGGGAGGCTGGGATCAGCGTTTAGCTTTGTGACATCCCGCTATGTGTGCCATGGGGGCCGTCGGGCCGTTTGCGCTGGTTTTACCACGAAGCCTGTCAGCACAGAGCGGAGATTAGAATTAAACAAATACAAAACAAAAGAACAAAAAAACACAAACATACACCTGGGCCGACTTTTAGTGAGATCTGAAATGAACAGATTCATTTTGGAGGAATTAAAAAGAGGCTGTCTCAGTGACACCAAGGACCGAGCAAGAAGTGTATTTCATCCTGCTCCTTTGCCGTATGCCTGTCAATCACTTCTTGGATAGATTTATGTCAATCTCATGTGGCCTGTGAACTGAGACATGAGGTACGCCCTGGAGCATACTAATTAAAAAAACAGCAGAAGTATCACTTTTTCCTTTTGTCTCAGTATACAGTTCTTCTTGAATCTTAAATTCAAGTTATTATTCAGAGTTCTACATAAGTTTATCATAAAAAAAGTTTAGCATACTCAAAAAGCATTCCTTCTGGTTAAATCAAGTTATTCAGGGTAATATTTTTTCATTTGCTTTATGTTGCTGTGCGTAGGTGCTGAGAAAAAATAAGAGTTTTGTTGGATCCAAGGAACCTCACCCACCAAAGCTGGCGAAACCTTGGGCTGCAGTCCCTGTTCCTGAAGCACCGTTAGGGGTCTCGTAACCCCCCAGACAAACGGTCCATCATCCTGCTCTGGCTTACTCACATCGGCCCTTCTGAAAAACCACGCCTGGGAACATAACATTGACTGAGCCGAAACCATCCGGTGATAAATTTATATCGCGGGCCTTTTGCGGCAGGCATGAGAAGCAGTCCTGACATTTTCTCTCAGTAATCAAACACACTAAATGTACTTACAGGGAGGCATTTAAGTTACTGTAAAAGGTCACGTATCCTCTCTGGTATTTAACTCAGGACTCGCTGCGGGAGCCAGTGGGAGGGGTGTCTTCAGTGCCTCTGATCGATATCGCGTGTTGTGATCACAGCAAGGCGTTAAAGGCCTTGGCCGGCGAGGACCACAGCAACAGAGATGAAGCCTGAAGTTACTACGTCAGCTGGTCAAAAAAAAAAAAAAAACATGGGACCACTAGAGTGGGAAGCCAAACCGGGAACCGAGGTTTTTGCCCCGATACCGCTGTGGGGTGGCTGCGTTGAGAGCTCTAAAATTTCTGAAACTGACTTTATTGAGATTTTTAAGACGTACAGGGAAAAAAGGACAGATTATGAAGCTGGTTGTTTGGGAAATTATAAAATAATGATGATCCAATGTACATGCATACTGCTGGTAATCACCTCTTTATCAGCTGCCAGGCAATGTATCAGAAGATAGTGAGATCCAAATATTATGGGGAAATTACACTGGATCAGTGGTGAAGGGTCAAACCATGGAATGAGAATCAAGATGGCAGAAGATCGTTATTCTGCTGTTTGTGGAGCCCCAGTCTACAAAGGGGAACTTCTGGGTAAACCTAGACCGTTTCATGTTCCCTGACTAAACGGTGCCCTTTGCCTCTCTCTCTCGTCAGTGTCGTTCTTGGCGCTCCAAAGTGACATGTGTGGCATTTCCTGGGGTGGATCCCTGCTCGTTCCATCTCCACGTCACGGCATGTTTCTGGCTGACGCCCGCGCCAGAACTTCCCTTTTGTTGTCGGTCGTCATCCTTTATTTGTCAACAAAACGGCTTCCGTCGGAGCTCGCGGAACAGGAATGACAGCACGCGGCCTACTTACAAGCTCCCGCGCCTTCTGAGGAGCAAGCGACCCCGTATGAACTGTGCCCCCCCAAGCGCGTTTTCACATCGCCAGTCAGATATGTTTAGGCGTTGCCATCCTTGAGTCCCGTTCGGCTTTCACGGCAGACGCTCGGGCATGCACACGCATACGCACGCACACACACGCAGGCGCACGCACATAACAACGGCCGCCTTTGATGTCGGCAACTAATATGCCAGAAAAAAACTCAGTTTGGGGGGGCTGACAGATGAAACGCAGACCCTGCATAATGAGGGGGGACCCCGGCATTCGGAAGTCAGAAACCCGCTCGAATTACCCGCCGCGTCCCACCCGACGTGTGCGCCCCCTGACAGCTTTCCAGGCGGGCACGCCGCATTTCCATACCGCTCGCGCTCTGAAGTGCGGGCACGGCACCTTTGATGAGAACGTTGACTGCCGATGGGCGGCGCCGCCCGGCCCCCGCCCGCCCCCCCCCCCCCCGCGGGCGCGCCACGCGAGGAAACCGAACGAGAGAGAGGGAAGGGGGGAGCTCGGGCGGCCAGGAGTCGGGGCGGCCGG
>JAODLD010000047.1:5590020-5607013 GCA_026781065.1 Mormyrops boulengeri | reverse complement strand
GCGCGTCTGCAGAGCACCTTGCCCCTGGGGTTAACCCCAAAAGCGGGGGTTAAAAAGGCCCCCCCCCCCCCCAAACGTGTGTCTCACCATCATTAAGTCAAGTGATTTTCAGCTCAAAACTGCACCTTTTCATGCAGGAGGGGTCAGGCCAGCATAACAGACAATACAAGGTAATTTTGGAGGAGAGTGGTGAAGCTGTTAAACGTTAAATAACAAAACTACGTAATTTTTTGTGGATAGCTAAAACATAATGCTGTTATCTCTGCATCGTGATAAAGGGGGTGAATCTCCAGGGTGGCTGCAGCCAGCGACAGGACCCAAGTGGGCCCAAAATAACAATAGAAAAGCTGGAGGGGGGGGGAGATTTTTTCCTGACTGGGAAAAAAATATATAAAAATATGTAAATACATACGTAGAACACAGTGGAAACAAAATAGCAGGGTTATTTTTCTAAGAGCAGTTATTTGCCTCAATGTGTGCAGGCAGCAGGAGCCCTCGCCCGGAAAAATGTCCAGAAAAAGGGGGATTTTTCCTGAATTCAGGAAAGACTAGAGAGGCAACATCCTGACACAGGAGGCAAAGACGGCCTCTGACAGCATGGCCCGGCCGCCCGGATCAGAGGTCTGCTGGAACCCCCAGACAGGAAGCGCCTGGCCCCAGAAGGTCAAGGCTGGGGGGCCGCGGGGGTGGCAAGAGAGATGGGCGTGAAGAATCATCGCCCCTTGCACAACTAAAACCGTTACGGATCTCCCTGGGAAATTACCTGTAAACTTGCCTTTTTAAAAGTGACAATGTAATTTTTAATAATAAAAAAAAGCACAGTGATAAAATGTTGAAAATATACAAACCACTTTGACTCCGTAACTGATAATTAATTTTACAGTAAATGGCATTATTCTTTTTAAAAGTATTATCAGTAAACAGTGCCCTGCACTTTAATTGCCCGTCATAAATACGGATCTCCTTTTAATTGAGCATTGTGCGAAGTTTCCCCCGGTCTGCAGAGATGCGCCCCGCTTCCCCTTCCATCCAAACGGGGGGAAACTTGTCCTCACCGCGGCGGGGCAGATGGACCGATAAATCACACAAGCCATTGACTGCCTGCAGAGTTTCTCTTCGCAGCTGTCACTTTTTCCCCCTCCGTTTTTGTGGCTCTTTGGTTTTTTAGCTGACATGGTTTGAGGTCCACTGTGCACCGATCTGGAATTTATTTTATTTTTTATTTATTTATTTTTTCGCGTTCGGTCGAATCCATTAAAACGAGGAGCGGCCATCAACCTACTGCGGCGATCAATCCGGGCGCTTATGCCCGCGCATAGCCAAGTCCCCATGTCTAGGTGAGACACGGGAGAAGCTCCTCATTTTAGCTCTTTAGCCCCGAGCTACTGCTGTGATTTTCCAACGATCTTGGCCCCGCGTTATTAAAGTTGCATCATGATTTATACCGCGGCGAACGCATCTGGAGGGTTTTTTTTTTTAAGGTTAAAAATACCCGCCATTGTTTTTCCGTTGACTTACAGCAAAGATGCCGGTTTAAACATATTGGTTGTTTTGCAAAGTAAATAAGTTCAATAATCTGCGTATAACCTTATCGGTCTCACGAAAGGTCAGCCGCCAGCGGTAGTACCGCCACTCGCCAGTTGGTGGTGCTACAACGCCAGTGATCCCCTCAATGGCGACTGGCGTCCTGCATGTTAAACAAAGAGCGAAGAAAATGTGCAATACATAGGAGCAGAAGAGGTTTCAAATTAAAGAACTGCTACATTACAACGAAACATCAGCAGTTTGAAAAAAGCGTACAATTATTTTGCTGCTTTGGATTAAAATTTTAATCATCTTATGAAAATCTGGCTCCGTTAAAACTCAACACTGTTTTACTCCGAAAAATAATAAACAACAACAATAATAATATTGCTAATAATAAATAACAACAATAATAATAATGCTAAATTAAGTAGTGCTTGCTGATTATGTTTCATCACAGATTGTAGGCAAAAACGAAATAAATATATTAATGGCACTAAGACCTAATTTTATTTTCAGCATGGAGGGTCAATTAAAGCTGAACGCGGAATAACTCGGTTTGTACATTTGCATGAATAAAAACAGAAATAATGAAACAGAATGCATTGTAGATGTATTAAACCATTGGTAAACATCAGTGTGAATCTCAACAATGGGGCGTGTAAAACAATGCAGTTCACTGAAACTTACCTTGGGAGCAGGACTGCAGGACTCCCAAAGTCAGTCTGCGGCCGCCTCCTCACTCTCTGGGGTCTTTCACTTGCTGTGCCTCTTGTCCTTCGTATTTGTAAAATGTTTTATTCCCCAAAATATTGATATTCTAACGTGTAAAATATCTATTTTGTTTAATCCAAATATCAGTAACAGTCTGGAAAAATATATATGGTATTAGATATTGTCACATCCTGCAAAAAGGAAAAAAGTAAAAAAAAAAAAAAAAAGTGGTAGAGCAGAAACGCAAAGAACAAAAGAGGCTAAGGATGATTTCTGTATGAGATGGGACACCACATGACATTTATTATCCGAAGTGAATGGAAACACTGACAGAGATGGTACTGCTGCATGTCTGCTCAATTACTCTTTTAAAGGGACGTTAGATCCCTCCATTTAAAAGAAGACATGGGCCTTTGTGACTGATTCACTAAAATTAGATCCGAATCGCCAGTTAATATCAAAAAAGATTAAGCAGAACACAGGAATCCCTGGTATGTTGTTGGGGTGTACTGGCCCTGCAAGAGCTCCACGGTCCCGGAATAAATTCACACAGTGAATGACCCCCCCCCCCATTTTAATGATGGCTTTCCTTTCTGCGTTTATGTTTGCGTCCCTGTCTGTGAGCGTGCGGCATTTGTTTGCTGCAAACTCTTTTATTGAGGAGCCAGTCTTATTTTGTCATGAAATTACGGAAGCCGCGGTAGGTTCTGTCAGGTGTTTTATTCTCTAGTTATGTTAAAAATCTACAATAAGGAGTGTCCCTTTGTCCCACCTGTGGAAGAATACAGCAGTAATGAACAGAACAGGCTGATTAAATATGTTGTAGTTTGGCCACTCTGATTTTAAACACCCCCTTTATCTTGAAACAAACTTGAATCTGTCCCCATCTTTTCTGCTACATCGTTGGGTTGCAAACTAGCCTTTTCTGCAATACGAGGCATATTTTAGGTGTGTATTTTGACACCCCGGTGCTTCAACTTCAGCTGTGTCGTTTGTGCCAGAATCAACCCTCGATGATAAAAATGTAATAGGAATTAACTGTGCTCCTGAAAAGATTTGTGAACAGGAGGAGGGGTTCAGGTAAAATTCATGTATTTCATTTATCGATCTCCCATAAAGCTTATCCAGTACTGGGTCACGATGTATTTCATTTATTATTGTTATTTATTTTTATTTATTTATGTCTGCTAGTGGTTTTGTGAACCAGGGGGTCACGTCCCTCCATAAACTATCCACAGACATACTGTTACATTTTCCTGTTTTATGTTCAGGAGCCGAGTGACCGCAGGATGGTTAGCTAATGACTCTGGCCGTCTTGTCATGAATTCGGACCACAGTGAAATGCGGGGAGGCAGCGGAGTGCGAGCCGGGCTAGCGTGCTGAGGTGCGTCTGTGTCCCCACTGCGCTGTTTGGCCGACATTCTTTAACACGCTGCACAACTGTCGGGGGGATGACGTTACGTTCAGAGTCTCCGCTTTCTCTCTCTCTAACACCTTCTCAATCCTACCAGAACCACTTTTTTTTTTTTTTTTTTTTTTACCTCTGCTGTACCCTGAAAATATGCACAAAAATCTGTCAAGCTTTAACATACCATAACACTTCTCATGGCATGAGGGCCACGATTTAGTGCGAACCAAATACCCACCGGGCGGTCCAGGGTCACACTGTGGTGCTCAGTCGCAAGAAACTAAAAGTTTGAAGCATGAACAAGTGCAGGATGCATTTTCTTTTTAAAGAATGTTTGATCTGTAGGAAGTAATGAATGCGACTTTCGGCAGGCTGAACCTGATTAGGTGTCAAGCGCTCTTTGGCAGATTCTGCGTAGCGCGGATGCTGTGAAGTCTCTTTGATATTTCATTGGTAGTGAGATGCTCCTGTTTTCTGCTACAGAGTTACTGCACAAGACGGACGTCGTGCCAGCGTCCTGACAAATTCCTTCTCTCTCCAAGAACAGGCAATGTGACTGGGAGCTGCCTCATCTCAGGAAGGCATTTATGAGTTTGTCTGTGGTAGTTTGGACTGAAGTGATCCCCAACCATACAACACATACCAGAACACAAAGACAAATACCCCCAAAGCTGACCTCTGCAGGAAAACTGCAAATAAATGTTGATATTTACTAGTTTTAGTTTTAAATTGTACAACTTCTGACACTGTTTGGACAAAATTAGCTAAAATCACATATCAGCATCCATCCACCTTGCTTATTTTGGTCAGGGTTGCTCCTAGAGCTTATTGCAAAAACAAGACTGGGGGACACCCTGGACGGGATGCTGGTCCATCAAAGGCCACAAGGCAGGGGACACCCTGGTTGGGATGCCGGTCCATCACAGGCCACAAGGCGGGGGACACTCTGGACGGGATGCCGGTCCATCAAAGGCCACAAGGCGGGGGACACCCTGGTTGGGATGCCGGTCCATCACAGGCCACAAGGCGGGGGACACCCTGGACGGGATGCCGGTCCATCAAAGGCCACAAGGCGGGGGACACCCTGGACAGGATGCCGGTCCATCACAGGGCACATGCACACTACAGTCAGTTTAGAGATAACAATTAACCTAACTGCATGATTTGGACTGTAGGAGGATATCTGAGGACCCAGAGGAAACTAGTGCGATGCAAGGAGAACGTGCATTCTGCACAGACAGAGCAGGGGTGGGATTTGAACAAACAACCCCAGTAATGTGAGGTAACAGTGCCACCCACACATTCCTGCATTATTCATAAATCCCAGTTATGCAGGAATTTTTTTTAAGTGAAATTATTTAAATGATCACATAAGGAAATTTTTGGGAAAATAACTGAAATTAACAGCGTTACTCGAATAATAAAAGCATCTTTTGGAAAAATAAGGATAAACACAAATGAAAAAACTGTTTAAAACTGAGCCGACACGAATGGTTAATATTCTGAGTGATATTCTGTGTCTCTTTTTGTCTCAGACATTGTGAAGCCCAAATCTGAACCAATTTCAGTCAGAAGCGCTCAAATTAAGAGTCATCTATTTCCCCGCTTTCAAATAATCTCGGTCCCCAGGGCACGGCTATTGACAATGGAGAAAGAACTGTAAGAATTATTGGATTGTGTGCGATCCGTCACGTGACAGGCTGCATTCCTCATGAACTCGCGAATGACACATGTAATAGCCACTGTCATTCCTGACCCTGGTGCCTATCTCCCGTTTAACATCTCAATCAAACATCAGTTCCATTATGAAAAGCATCCACTGAGCAAATAAATGCTGTATTTGAACAAGCAACACTACAGGCAAAGATACTGTGCTCGAATTAATTTGTACTCTTGCTCTCTCTCTCTTTTTATTTATTTTTTGGCCTGCAGTGAAATGTTCCGGAAAGTGCTGTATAAATCATGAATTAGTGGCGGGTCATTCATAGCAAGCCGTGTTATCATCTCTATAGGATGCCTTGTAGTGGGGGGAAAATGCCCGGGCAACTGAAGAGGCAAACGGCTCATGAGGGATGCTAAATGCTAAAATTAGCACGGCTTTTCCTGTCAGGTTCCCGGCGTCGGGACTTCCGTGTATCCCCGCTGCCACTGCGGAAAGCCTGTCAGCCAAAAATCTCCGCCATTTTTGGGGAGTCTTGGTCTCCCGGCATCAAAACGGTTCTGAGTCTCACGGGCGCCGAGTCGCTTTGAGCTAAAACAAAAACTTGTCATCCGTTGCAGGTGACACTTATTTTTCCCCTTCCCTTTCCCGAGCAAACAAGGAAATCACAACTCCGGGATGTGTTGCATTTTATGCCAACAACAATATGACAGTTCCGCGTGTAAGGAAAAGGGAAAGGTGGGGGGTGTGGGAGAGGGAAAGAGAGAGGAAAAAAAAAAACATGACACATTTCCAAATATCAAAAAGATGCCTGTGCTGCTCAAGGGACTGTGGTACTGTCACAGAGCTCCGAAGGTCACTGGCTTCTTCCTCCCTCTGTAAAGTCTTGTGGCTCAGCGCTGGTTCGCTGGTGCACTGAACGCCTAGGGCTGCCGAGGAAGTTCGTCTCCATTTCTTGAAAGGAGTGACAAGAGCAGGGGAAAAAAATCAACAAAAAAAAAAAGGTCTGTCTCTGACAGCTCTAGCCCTCGAGGTCAAAGGTTGCGACCCCGGTAACTCAAAGGTAAAATTACCTATGTAAATCAGTGGCCGGTGCCCACAAGGCAGGACCGGTGTGGCGTCAGGGGTGTGGGCCACCGTGGCAAGACATGTCAAATTTGGCAACCCCCCCCCATTTCCTCCCTCTATCTCTCTCTCTTTCTCACAGTCTTCCTTTTCACTTTCTCATCTTTGGTGTTTACCCGGGACGCCAGAGTCTCCAGGCAGCCTGGCAGCCAGTGGGAGCAGTGGAGTGGAGCCCAGCCGGTTAATTAGCGGACGGCCTCGCGGCTTGTAGATACGTGCGGGGAGGGGGGTGGACTAAGGAGAGTTAAATTTCGAGCTGCTCGCATGTCGTGGCTGCAAGGACCCCTGCACGCCGGTGCCCCAGTAACATGTTGGGGAGCAGCTGGGAGCAAGTCGTTCTTTCAAAGTCTGCCCTCCGCGTCATGGATCACTGACCTGTCCCAAAGTCTCATAAACTTCAAGTCAAAGATGACATTGTTCGGTCTTGTCATGGATCTTTTTTGTGTGTTGAGGGGGATATGGGGGGGTTGAAGCCTGCAACTTTCTGGAGCATTGATTTAAAACTTACCTTGACAGGGCGTGCTTGGGTAGCGGGCTGCCTGATTCCATGTCACTGACTCCTCTTGTCATTGAATCCTCCGTCAAGGGAGCTTTACTGTATTATTTATCAGGTGCTTCCACCACGACCACGCTCATCGGATTCACTGCACAGGCTCTCGATTCATCACCATTTTTTTTTTTTTTTGTAAATGTCGCCCATGCCGCGTGCATCTGGAATGATGTTGTTATGCAACGTCTGTTCGGGGGGGACGTGCACATGTCATGTGTCCGCCAGTGTCACCACTGCTGAGCTCTTCTGCCGTGATAAAAAATTCCACGTAGCATTCGTTAGCCGTCTTAACGGCGCCCAGTCATTATGGCGGACGAGTGGTCACCTTTGACAGAAGGCTAGGCCAGATCCAGAGGCCGACTCTGACAGGTGACAAACGGGGGGAGCCTCACTTTTTATTATTTATTTTCACGAACACGTTGGTGAAATGCTGAATTTGCAGGGGGAGCTGTCTCCAAGCCGCCAAAGTTAACGGGTGCCGCAGGAGCACGCCAGGGCACCTGCCCCCCCCCCCCCCCAGCTATGTGGGTTCTGCTGGGAAGTCGACGTTTAACCTTTAACCGACACTGAGGACGAAGAGGAAAATGTGCGCTTGCTGCCCCCCCCACCATGATTTTTCTTGAAACAAGCATGAAGGAAGCTGTACGTGGTGTGGACAGGGGAATTGGGCCTAGTCGGGGGGTTTTTAGGTTGGGGGGGCAGGGTGGAATCTGGTTTTCTCAGCTAGAGCCGGCCAAGAACAACTATTGTGCTTCCCACTTGGGTAGCTGAGGGGATCCCTGCCATGTATCTCATTGAAGGGGCTTAGATTTATCCTTTATCAGCAATCCCATGCAGTGTCAACTGGGCCCCTCTCTTGAACCCGAATCAAGCCGGCCTGATCTGGATTAGAGATGGACCGAGCTCGGCGTGCCTCTGGTCCAAAACTCTAACCGGATGAGCCCATTGTGCCGTTGAAATTAAGCTCGCATCAAAAGGGGGACGGAGTGTTTTTGGAAGCTGGCGGCGGCGTCCTCACCGTCACCATAACCTACTTAGCGGGGGCTCATTCAGAGCGCGGAGCCGGTGGGTACCAGGTGATAAGTGCTGGAGGGCATGTTAAGACTCTTGAGCTGTTTTTTTTTGGGGATGGGGGGGGGGTTTGGCCACGACAGAACCCATGCCCGGAATGCCGAGCACATTTCCAAGGGATTCTCCGGATAGCAATTTGAATGGAGCAAATCGCCTGGCAAGCTATCTCTTCGTGTCCTGTGGGCCTTGTCCGGCTTTATGCCCCCAATCCCCCCCGTTTGCTGCCTCCCCTTATCTAACGGAGCTTCTCGGGGCAGCCCTCACCATGTGGCACGGGAATCACATCGTGATTTCCGGCCACCTTCTCCCATAGCTGCCTGCCGTCCTGCGACTTTGGCTAAAGCGATCTTCTATGCATGTGGAAACCCTCCTTCCAAAATCCAAACTCTGAGGAGCCGCCTGCCCCCTAAGTGGGAAGGAAAGTAGGCTTCGCCAAGGTTAGGAGAATAAGACGGGCAGACACAGACTGCTGTGATCTTCCACGGGAGCGTTCCGGTTTGCCGCCGTCTGCCGCCATTCCTGCTCTCCCGTCTACTGTACAGCTGAAAGTGGCTTCATTTGTCAAGTCCTGACACCTCCGAGCTCCTCTTTAACTCGTCTGATTATACGACAGGAAGCCCAAGCGCCGTTTCAAGCAGGAAGGTGACATGTTAATGGCTTAATAGTGTAATCTAGCATATAATAACACCGCGTCATGTTATCTGAGGCAAAATGTTTACAAGACGAGGGCTGATGTCTGAAGACGGTAATTTGAATGGAAAGGAATTTGCCGCCGTTGTCTCATTTGCGGTGAATTTTCACATCTTTCATGCACAACTGCCACTGCGTGACTTGCCCACCCGTTTCCTGCCTGCTTACCCCCCCCAGCTGCCCGGCCAATCCCGCCGCTTTCCCAGGCATGCCGGTCCCGGCATCGCAATCCGAGGGCCACTCATTTCACGAGGCAGCCAGCCTCGCAGCCTTTTCCTGTCACTTGAGGCAACACGAGACCTGGGAAGTTCACACCGCCGTCTCCCCGAAAAAGTCTCACTTCATCCCGTCAGCCAGCGGCAGATGTGGTGTCGACACTGCTTTTTAATTAATATGAGCACGGGGTGCCGACTGCGGCACACGGAAGGAGAGACCTGACGCGATTATGTATTTACAATTTCGCAAAACGACTGTCATTAAAATGTGTCAGGGAACTGAGCCGGAGGAATTGGCGCGTCTGTTTGACAAGCTACGTTATTTTTTTTTTGTTCCGTGCACTCTGTGTCGGAGACGAAAATAAAACAGCCCCGTGACATCGACTCAACGTGCCAATGTCTCGAATCGTTACTCCTGAAGAACATGAGAGTAGCTGATTAAGTGACTCTGGCAGACGTGGGGATACCCCAAGACCTTCGTTTCTCTATAACTACTCATGTAGCTATTTATTGACAATAGTAAAAATAAAAACCGAAAAGGTTAGAGACTATGTCCATAGCTATTACGCCGAATGAATCATAATAATAATAAAAAAAACTTTGCATGTTTTCAATATGAACAAAATTAAAGACGAGTTCTGTAGTGGAACCATGAATGGACACTCAGTTCAAGACACCGCTAAATTTGACCAGTGTCTGCAATCCAAATGGCAGGTTAATGAGATTGTTCGAAACAAATCCTGGTGCTAAACAGCACCATACTGAAATGGAATCTCTGAGCTGCTGATTCTGTATTGATGCTGAATTTTTAAGTACATTGAATTCACATACATACAAATTGGCAGCCCGGATTAAAAAAAAAAATAGGTATACACGCATTTAGATTGCATTTTAGACGTTTAATCAGCAGGACATTAGTTCATTTATCAGCCGGTGTATAATTCGTCTTTAGGTGTTCCTTTTGCTCTCCCCTAATAACATATCCACACTGCTTCTCTGGGGTCATATACGACTAATTAATCCATGGAAGGAGCCCACAGCGTCTTCTAGATCGAGGTCCTGGAAGTGGCAGCAATAACAATTTGCTGAAATAATTGTCAACATTTAAACTAAAGCAATGGAGGAGCTTCCTCTTAGCTGCAAATGATTTAGTGCAAATGATGTTAATTATAAAGACATAAAAAATGACATGGGCCTTCAGAATATTCTACGTAAATACCCACGTCACGTGACAGTGATCCTATATGTAACTCTTATTCCTGTCTTTATAATAATTGCCCCTCATATATGTTTGTATTATCAGTAGAAAGTCAGATAACACAATTACAAACAACAACAACAGAGAACATGTTATATTTAATCAATTCCCCGACCGGCAGGCAATCATAGTGGTTGGGGGACGGCTTTTAATTAGGGTGTGGAAACGGTTTCCGCATACTCTTAGTCCTGTAAAACAATTTATTCATTCTGAATTGATCACAGTATTGATGAAACTGCCGTGCTCAATTCGGTTGCTGGGAAAAGACAATTAAAAGCACTGTAAGCACCCCCACCCAGCACTATGGGATCGAAGAACGCCAGGCCCTGAGAACCTGTCGGATCGGTGGATGGTTGTGGCTGGCCTGGTTTGAGAGGGGATGAGTGCGGGGGTAACGTGGGGGGGTTTTTTTGGAGAAGGCTAGAAGAAGCACTTACGGTTTTGCCGTGCTGCCCTTCGGTTTTAGAAAAGCTCCAGGGGTCGGCGGGACACTTAACACAGAGGTCGGGGGAGAATTCGCTGTTCCCTGGCAACATCAGCAGGGCATGCATGTTTTCACGAGGTTATAGCGGTGGATTTGGCCAGACAAGGCCTCCGACGAGCCCCCCGGACTGTTTACAAAATGACTGATCCACCAGTGCTGATGTGGTAACCTAATATCACGTAGCTGCAGAAGGAGGCAAACGTTTGGGGGTGGGGGGGGGACAGGCAGCGCCAGATGAACCATGCTGGCAAGTCTGGGCAGACCCCGGGTAAGTGCAGGGACCGTGGATGTACCTGCTGGCGTTGGATGGAAGGTATGGAGCCTCATCTGGAGGGAAAGGGGTGAACTGGGATTGATGGGGAGGCTGGAGAAATCAGTCATGGTAGTCCCTCTCCCTCCAGTCCCAAGCACGGTTATTAACTCTGCGCCAGCAGCTCTGGTGGAGGAGAAACAGATGCCAACCATGGAAATGCCTCAGGCTCCTTTTTTGTGTTTTTTTTTTCTCCTTACAACAATCTCAGCTGACTTCCAAGCATCCTCTAAAGATTCTTCAAGCCAGACAGCCGCCTCGTGGCGCGGTCGGGAGAGGATGCGGGTCCTCACGCCGGCTCCAGCACCCCATCTATAGCGCCCCCAACACATGGTGCACCACAAAAAAAAACTGTTTAATTACTGTGTGTGTGTGTGTGTGTAAAATTGTGTTTTACAAACTCATTGCCACACAATAAAGGCAGTGACCAAATATTTATAATTACATTTAACAAATTTTAATTATAAAGATGGACAGATGTATAAATTAAAAAAATGTAATTGTGTTTGTGTGTGTGTTTAAAGCACTTGTGTCACTATGAGTGATGAGTGTGGCCCTTGTACCATTTTCATCGCGTTTTATTATGCGCAGCATCACTTAGCATATCAGCGCCAGGGGCCACCCCGGGGCCCTCCTAGTAGCTGTCAGTCCTCCAGTTCGTGCATCTCAGGGGCCGGACAGCATTGCGGAGTCACCAGCCCCGCCCCCCCCCAATGTGTGTGGGGTGCAGGACCTCACCCACCTCCCTGGGACCCAGTGGGGGGGGGGGGAATTGCTGAATATTCACAAGGTATCGTGCTTGTCGAAGGCTGTACCGGCCGTACTACCAGGTGGGCGGCCATGGGGGGGGGGGCCTTTGGGGAGCCTTGACTATCAGAGGCAGATTATTTAAACCTGGCTTTGAATAGGAGGGGGTTGGGGGTAACAGAGGCAGATTTCCAAGGAGGAAATTTTACTTGCAAAAAAAAAAAAATCATTATTACTGCGCCGAGCCGCGGTGGCAAAAACGACGACGACGGTGGCAGCTTACAGGTGGCCCGGTGTGTGAGCTGGTGGGGGGTGCAGGGAGGGGGGCGTGGAAGCACCAAAAGCCCCCGTGTCTTCAGTCACCGCAATCATCCTCAACTCCCAAATTGTCCTGGATGGGGAAACGCGTTGGATTAGTCTTCAGCTGTTTTGTCCAAACTGGGGCACAGATGGGATAATGCCTTTTACAAACAGCATTTTGATGAGAGGAGGGGAGAAGGAATCGTATGTAAAATGCACAAAGGCTGCATAAACACACTGAGGCCTGCAGCTGGAACAAACTAAAAAGATGTTTAATAATTTAGAACCAAGCAGGCAGGCCTGCTGCAGCTGTTGTGTGCAGGCGACCATGAAAGGCTTCTATCTGACAGCTGGCTCCATCTTTTCCCTTGGTTGCCGTGTGGCAAGGAGATGGCAGATTTGGGATTAGCCAATCCCAGCTACCCTCGCCCATCTGCCACCAAGACCCTGGGTTCTGACTCTTCTGTACAATGGAAGTGTGTGTGTGTGTGTGTACGCATTAAGTTGGGGGTGTGCGTGTGTGGGGGGGGGGAGCCATAGCTCACGCACACATGCGGAAAAGCAGGGGGGGTGCACGCTGGGAGATTAGTGAGCGCGCGTGTGGGGGTCGCCCACGCAGCCCATGGCCGACGCGCCAGTCTCGCGTGCGGACGCTGCCGCTCTCGTCGCCCGAGGGCACGTTTTACACTTTTTACCAACACAAAATGATTTCCACACACATAAAAAAAACAATACAAGGATCTAATTGACTGAATTAACCAAGTCATGGTTCATACCCCCTCCCCTCAGACTCCACTCCCAGCTGACAAGCATAGCTAAACTTGGGGGTGGGGGATTTGGAGAGGGCAGGTGACAGCAGGCCTGCCAATGAGAATCCACATCCAGTCACACATCCTGAGCCACTAGTCCAGTGTTTTTCAACCTTGGGGTCGCGACCCCACATGGGGTTGCCAGGAATTCAAATGGGGTCCCCTGAAATGTCTAGTAATTGCTAAAATACTGATAAAAAATATTTTTTCAACTAATTATTATTCTTTTAAAAAGTTGATCAAAACACCACATACAATCTTAAACACCTGTATTCTTTCACGTTCATAAATATCAATAAACATAAATGAGTTCAAATAAAATGATCGTGATCACCTGACTGCACAAGTGACGAGCTACCTGAGTTCCCTCGCTTCAACCTGTCTAAACAGTAAAGAAAGCTGCAGTCAGAACAGAAAACCAAAATGGAAAGATTCCTTCGCCCGCCTGGCACCATAAAAAAAATGTCAGTAGGTCGACAGAATTTTGTGATGTCAAAATGGGGTCACAGGCCAAAAAAGGTTTGGAGCGCTAGTCTAATTTCAGATTAACGTACAGCACTGCAAACCATACCACCTTATCGTAAATTTAACACAAACCGCTTGCTTCTCCGTTTTATCGCCGTATTAGCTATCCTAACAAAAGTTTGCTCCTCGTATGAAATCTTCAATGTATTTGCCATAAACTTTTTTTTTATTATTATAAAAAGTGTAACATGGCAGGGCACTTGGCTATTATTTAATTATTCATCTTCTTAGCTCAGAATTTTATCGAGGGCAACGCATAGTTCATAGTTAATTGATGGTGCATCGCCTAGCAACTTCTAACCCATAAGTGTTGTGTCTTAAAAATAAAACCCCATCGGGGTCTGAGCAAGAAAAGTACATTTTCATATATATTTTACACAGTAACAATGGCTAAGTGCCACTTTCAATGATGAAATTAGCTACTGAAATAGTGTAATATCTGTTGTAAGCATCAACTTCGAATGAAACTGACAAGAATTTCGTATAACTAATAACACTGCAGAGATGACTACAGAATGGCAATGGATGAGTAGAATGATGAGATGAGAGAGAGTAGTCCTCCTGTTTGTTGACTTTGTGGTGCCCTAATTGACTTTGTAGTGCACTAGTGAGAAGATTAATTAATAAAGGTTGAGCAATAGATGCACCCTTAACAATAAATGAACTAAAATGAATAGTTTAAAGAGAATTTGCCTCTTGAACCAACAAGGGACTGCACTTGGAGGGTCCCAGTGAAAAATGGGCCCGTTTTTGAACTGCTGTCCTTCTGTAGCTGTTCATTCCTGACACCCTCCGTTGTTCTGGTGTGGGCCACGCAAGCCGGGGGTCAACAAATTCAATTCGTCACAAGTAATAGGCCTGGAATTCTGATCCGCTTCTGTTTTACGTGCCGGTGCTTTGTTTTGGGGAGAAAAAATCCCTCTTTTTGCACTCGGTAATCTGTCAAAAGAATCGGGATGGTTCTTCATTTGGAAAGTCCTTTTATCCCTAAAGACTCTGGAGAAATATTAAGCATGAGGCATAAGAATGTCAGTCGATTTAAACTGAAATGAAATAAAATCCTCGAGAATAAATGCTGTCCGTCTCCTTTTTTAACAGACTTTACCATGGGAATTTCTGTTCAAGGTTACAGGACGAGGTCCTGGAAGAGATTAAGTACAGTATGTGAAGCTCCTTCCCCCCCGCTCGCCATGCTCTGTGATCTCTTCAGAGCACTGCCCAGCTGTCTGATAGCCTGGCACTCGCTCCACTACCTGGGTTCCTTGCTGTGCGCTTCAGATCACAGGCCGAAGCGTCTCCCTCGGAAACCGTCCGCCACAGCCGGCCAACCGAATGCTTTCACTCGCGGGGGGGGGGCTTCCCGCAGGGATGGAAAACAACAAGCTCCCGAAGTCAGGCGGCCGGGAAGGATCCTGACGAGAAAAGAGCCCCCCTTTACTGGTAGCTAATGTTCCGACAGCCCGAGGCCACGCAGTTATCATGCGTGTGATTATCATACGTGCGATCATCGTGCGACGTAGCTGTGTCGTCACGAGACACCCTCTCCCAGTTAAGTCCCAGATCCGTGCCATTAATTATATTTTATTTAATTCCCAAACCGTCTTTTCTTATCCGTTCATTTGTTCTGTTTTTCCTCGATGGGCGCTTTGGGAATGTCCATCAGTGTCCTACTTACCATTTCATTTTCCTCCCTGTGATCTCTGGATGCGGCACGCCGAAGCTGATCAATCAAGCCACGTCCGTCCTGGAGCGTCCGACTACAAAGGGGGGAGACCCTCGTCGCCTCAGCCTGCGCGAAGGCCTCCCCCTAAAACTCGCAAACTCTTCTGAAGAGCTACACGACAGTGGTGATGGTCCTGGTATTTGGGGGGGGGGGACTTCTGTTTTTCATAAAATGTCCTTCACCTGAAAATTGATTTTTTTTTTAGACGTTCTCTGAGAGGCGTACAAATGTGTTTGTACAACCGTGCGGTTTGTATAATTACAATTTCCCTTTTTTACCAAAATAAGTAATTATGTTTGCAGAGGTCGGGGTCCTGGATATTTTTGAGTGACCTTCCAAATAAAAACACCACACAAGGTGACTTTCTGCTCATCCGCATTAGGCATTTGCTCAGGCAATTAACTACAACACAAAAAATACTACTGCTAAATGCAGTAATAAATAGTACTATTAATAATATTACAGAAAACATTATAAGGCCTGCTGTAAAGTAATTTTGCCTGCTTACAGTTAAAGCACATTTAATTGTGTAATAATATAAAGATAAAATATGTAATTCTTCCATTTTACATATTTCTAAATAAAATCTTAGAAGCCTAATATAACTTTGCCATCTGAAAATAATTGTAGTTGAGCTTTTCAAAATATTTATGGAAAGAGATGACACATTTCTAAATGCTTCAAGCAGACCTTTCTGGAAGTGTCTGAGATACAGTAAATTACTTTGAGTCAGTTGAGAGCATCTCATAGACTGAATAACAGTAAACATGTTATATTAACATTGTCATATTACACATGAAAGACGTCAGGGCCGTTTTCCGGGGCGGGGGGGGGGATCTAAACACCAGGTGATGTGGTTGCTTAGCAATGCCACAGATCGACTCAGATTGGTTGCGAAGCATGTTTCAAACTAAGTAAACACTAATATGTAATAAATCATTAAGAGAGCCAATGACGTCACGTCGTTACACATTCTACTGAAAATAAGTTGACAAAATTTAATGATACAGAAATTTCATCTGCATGTAGCTTTTATTCATCAGCATTTTAATATAGTAAATTTTTCACAAACATAGAGTAATTGGTTATTCAGTATTTGTCGGCTCTCAGATTGGCAGCCCAATTACATTAATAAAGACAGGGAGATATAAACAGTGTCTTTGCCCCCCCGGGGGGGCCACCCGCCGTCCCGGAGGTGACGCCGCGGTCAGCCAAGACGTGCACCACACTCAAGGTGACCACAGTGCACTTTCACCAGCTTCACAAATCGATACACCATCGAACACAGACCTCCCCGTCTCCAAGGTGGGCGGTGGGGGGGGGGAGGCTGTCTTGCACTGCCTCCGGGGTGTGCCACACAAATGGCTTTAGGTTATGAAATCTTTCATGGTCAAGAATTTGGGGCAGTTTTTTTTTTCTCTTGGCGGGAGCTCTGAAAACTTCACACATAATTAAATCATTGATCATATGATACTATCAAAAATGCCTTTTACTGTATGGTAAATAATATGAATTAACAAGGGAAAAACTTAAAGGGAACAATGGCTGACAAATAACTGTGGGTATTGTGCAAATTATCGTGAGTACCGCGGGATCTTTGAAGGCAAATACAAACCGGCCGTCATTCTGCTCCAACGTAAAGCCCTCCCCCATTAACATTTCATGACGATCAGCACCCTACCCTTTCTGATCCGGCGTCACCCAGGCCGCTTTGTCCTACACTGCAGGACATATTGCCATCTTTAGTAAACATTATGCAATGTACTCAGCTCCACAGCTGTTGAACGTAGAATTTAAATTTTAATTGGGGTGTCGGAGGTACTTTGGGGTGGGGTGGATTGGGTGGACTGGGTGGGGGGGGCGCTGAGGCAGCTCAGAGG
>JAODLD010000047.1:5572843-5585154 GCA_026781065.1 Mormyrops boulengeri | reverse complement strand
CCCCCCCCCCCCCCCCCCCCCCCCCCCCCCCCCCCCCCCCGCCCCGCCCCAGGGGGGAAAGGGGATGCTCTCTTACAGGGATTGACAAAGAGCACTGGTCGGAATGTAGCCCCGGAACTGGAGAATAGGTAAATTTGTCAGAAGTCAGGGCCACGTAGATTTTTTTTTTAAGCAATACGTGCGCTATATTTCCAAATAATAAGGTCTTAAATAGGGCTGAAAAGCTCTAAGGGGGGATCTAGCCTGTTATGTAGGAAATACAGCCTCTGCCATCCTAGACAATGGCTCGTTCTGGCAGTTTTACACGGCCTCAGTGTGCATTCATCATTCTGCTCAGGCCAAAATGTGATTGCTAGGCTTGTGACAATACGAAGTGTGCCCAGTGTAACCTGCGGGCAGGAGCGCACTTTCTCTGTTAGAAACATACACAACAGTATTTTAAAATCAGAACATGAAGGAATGCTCTTGATTGGAAAGGGGGTGAAACTTGATTGGATAATCACTGCTGTCAATCAGTGTTGCTAATTGCCATTAACCAATAGATGTTGAGGCATACTGCTATAATCTTTTACAGCCTCCCTGCCCCTGTGGTACCAGTTTATATTAAAGTAAACTTTGTCAATTTATGTTGGAAACAATTGCAGCCTGCTGCCTCCCTTTCAAAAAGCATTTTCAGGCATGTATGCTGAAAAGGTTAACTAGCTAAATATCTATTGTACACTTTCATCACATGGTTGCAAAGTAACACTGCATGCGCAGGCGATGCGACTGCCTTTTCTCAGGACGGCCTTTTTGAGTTCATCTGCGGCTGTTTGGGCTGAAATGATCCCCAGCTGTACAAAGCTGATTAGAACATGCAGATAAATACCAGCAAAACTGACTTCTGCGAGATTGCGTATTAATAATTATCAGGGCCTTCATGTGAGTCTCAGTTTTAAATCATATATAACTGTGACACTTTTTGCAAAAAATTATGTATGATCAACACATTGCCATCTACTGGTTTTTCTTAATGGTTATCCTGGACAGGCTCACAGGGGGGCCTGGAGCATAACCCAGGAATCATAGGGCACTAGGCAGCCGTACACCCTGGACACACACACACACTGCAAGCAATTTAGAGACATCAATCAGTCTAACTGACTTTAGACTGCAGGAGGAAACTGGAGTACCCAAAGGAAAGCGGTGCGCCACAAGGAAAGCATGCGACCTTCTCACACAGGAAGCAGGTGAGGGATTTAGAGCCCCATCCATGCAAGCCTGAGTCGACAGCGTGACGCACTGTGCCGCCACTCTGCCGTCACCGGATAATCAGCCTCTGCCGCTAAATTGAAATATGCACCGTGATACTGGATTCTTATTGTGGGCCAGTTTGAAGCCAATCAATTAAGTTAAATGACGAAATTATGTGTCCTTTTTCACGTATTCAAATGTATTCTTTGAAACATGACTGTAATTCAAGTAATCATACAATTATTCATTCAGGGTTTAGCATTTTTTGTGACTCTTACATACACGGATGAGCAAAATTAGGGAGGTACATCATATATGCAAATTACATTAATGTACATATAATAAACGTTATATTTAAACGTATATGTATGAGTGCATATGCTAATGTATTCAAAGAACCTCAATAGCTTAAGTCTCAGATATAAAACTCGAAACCTGTATCAGACTGTGACCAGTAAATGGATCTCATCGGGTCAGGATAAAGTGCTTCGCATATGTTTTTGGAAATTAAACTCTGAAACTCCCCCCAAGTCATAGAGCGTAACCGCCACACTGCATGGACTTCTATGATATGTCATGATCCCTCAGGTATTCACAGTAATATCCATCCATCCATCCATCCATCCTCCAACCTTCTACCCACTACAGGGTAGCCTGAACCCTTTTCCCAGGCAGCTCAAGACACGGGCCAGTTGCTAGGATGCCATTGCCAGGCATGATATTATTTAAATTGTGTTTATTTTTATAATAGTTAATAAAGTTGTTCCCTTTATTATAATATTGCATTTTACATAAAGATTATAATCTCTGTGGGATATGCAATCATATAAAATGGATGGATGGATGGATATTGCAGTATGTATACACTTGCCTTAGAATGCTATATAAACAATAGCAACCAACAAACCATATGAGGCGGAATTATGACAAAACAAAATCGTCCCAGACCCACACACGGCAACACAAGCTCACAAAATCACTCCGAATTTGATGCACGGGCCTTACGCCATGTCCACTGACAGCCTGAGTCACTTGAAAGCCTCAAGGAAAATGTTTGCGAAAACGCTCTGCGCTTATTTTATTTATTTAATTTTTTTTCCCCGAGCCTCAAATGGGTTAAATAAGTTACTTTTTTTTTTGTTTTGGCTGTGCTTCCATCTGAAGTGCTGAGATCGGTTGACAGTTCATTCCACCAGGGCTTTCAAGTCTGCTTACACTGGGTTCCCAGGATTTTTCATGTTCTTATGAAAAATATCCCTTTGAAATCCCCGAGCTGCACATTTTAATCTCATTTGTGGATATGAGTGATGCCAAGGCAAGGCCAGGGATTGCGAAAGCAGTTTTTTTTTTAGCATAATTTCATTTGTCAGGAGAATCTTGCGGCTGACATTGGAGGGGTGATTTAATTGATTTTAATCATACACCTGAGATTGAGAATGTGAAGCTACTGTCCTGAAAGATAATTCCCACCGTCTGATGGAATATCTCACTCTTCCTTAATGGGATTCCTGCCTCTTTTTGCTGCGGAAATCACCGTTTGTGATTTACATGACTAATTGCACAGTTGCATTGCGTTTCCCCGATTTTAGGGATTTTTTCTCTCCCCCACCAAAACAAATTCCTAATTCAAATACCAACTGAATAATATTCTGTTAGAGAATCTATTCCCAAAAGCATATTTAATTGTATATCAGCTGATGCTCAAACCTTCATAAATGTAAATTGTGTCTCCTCAGTGACTTCTGAATTAGCATGTGCTGTAGGTTTAATATATATGTCTGCTGATACATAAATTATTTTATCTTTTTTACACGCTTGTGTATGTTTAGCGCGTTTCCTCAGTTCTGTAAAATCAAATGATGGTGTACATTTAACATAATTCATTAGTGGATTGCAAATTTCTGTTTAATGCCTCCTTGAAGCTTCTAAATACTTAAGAGAAGTTATTACCTCGAGTCTCTGAGGTTCTCTGTATACTGACCTCTAGAGCCTTCTGCCTCCTCTGAAGTCCAGAATATATCTCTGCTACTGGCCTATAATGCTCACACTGTATCAAAGGGTCATATAATAACTAATGCATTAAATTGATTTGAAAATGCTTTAGGTACGTCTGAAAAACAGCAGTGGTACCTGAAAACTGATGCACACTCGGGTTTATGATGAAAAGCGGCTGCAACGTGTTTCTGGAACGCGATACACACCGCGCAAACTGCGCCGCTAGAATACCAGTTGGAAGATTAAATCGCATTTAAACAGACTGGCTTATCTTTTAACTTCTAAACAGATGATGGTTGGTCTGTTTGTTTATTTGTTTATTTATTTATTTATTTTAATTAAGTCCGTTCTAAACAAGCTAGCCTAAATTTTTGCTTTTAAAGACATGGTTATTTTTTATGATTTAATTGCATTTTTTACAGGCTAACATATGTTTTAGCTAATTAAAAAAAAAATTAAGCCAGTTCTGAACAGGGTGGCTGCAGTTTTTTAACTAAGTGAAAACACTAAACAGACTAGATCAACCAATGAAAAAAAGCATCTTACTATTAAATCTTTATATGTTTGCATATAAAAATGTGTCACTCTCTACCTTGAAGAGCACTAAGTAGATTCATTCTAAAATAGTTTACTTAAGAATTTTTTTTTCAATATGTATCACACTTACAGAGTTAAGGGATGAACGGATTGGTAATGCACTGAACCAATGAACTAACAGGAGCACATTTTAGTTCCGTATTTTATTTTGCGTCCAGCATGTAACAGAGTGGTTCAGCCTCGGGTTCACAGAGTGACGTCCCAGGACGGACCCCCACTGTGGGTCACTGTAACAAAACTCTCGTTTATACAAACACGTGGACACTTGCCTTGTTGCTTTGGAGGCTAAATGTAGCGATGATTTAAAATGAAATGAGTCTGTACTATGCCCCTGGTTGCAAGAATGTCTACTCTTTCTTTCCATAGCATACAGATGACTACAATGAATATTTGCATGATTAAAAGTACTCCTGAAAAGGCGGATGGTGTCAGAGGATTTTTTTTTTTTCCATTTGCCTGCTTCTTCTGACTGGAAAATTCATGCCGTGTCTAACAGTGTCTATGGATTAATGCCCTGGTTGACCTTTAACTCTTGAAGTTTACTGCTTAGCCCATACATCAGGGATCTGGGATCCATGATTCACTGTTACTCTATTACCTGGTCAGCACTCTGTGTTCTCGATCATAAGTATCAGGGCGAGTTGAGCCCTTATAACCCAAAGCTCTCTCTGCTGTACTTATTTTCCGGTGCTGTTTTTTGTGGGAAGGTACTATTTTCCGTGCATGGTGTAATTATTGTTCAAATTCCTTCTAGAACCTCCTCTCGGAAGTTACAGAAGCAACAGTCGTTTTCTGATTTCCATCACATTTTTGAGATGTGTGAGTGTCAACTCCCTTGGATTATTTTTCAATTAACTGGGTAAAAGTGAAAAAAACAAGGATCCTGAGCTATTTGACAATAAGATTAAATGCAGGCTAGGCCGGCAACGAAATGCTATCAGAGAGGGAAAAGTAGACAATCTTCCCTGTAAATGACAGCAATGATGAAAACCGGGTGAGCACAAGTTTCAATGGATTCTTCCCCAGCATGGCTCTCCGGGATGTCCGGAACCTTCCATCCGCTCAGAGCGCCGCCACGATTTGCTACAGAAGAGCCGGAGCGACAAAAAGAAAATGGAAATGAAAACCGAGCTGTAACGAGCTATTAAGCGGAAAATAGTTTGGTGAAGGATACAGCAAACAAGCAGGGAGGCCTGGGGAAGACATTTAAATATGTAGTGTACTAATATTTAATTTATTTTCTTCACATGGGAATGAGGCATTTAGCAGAGGCATTTTTACATCATAAGCAGGAAACATGATGATTAATGTGCCGCCAAACTGACCAGAATCCTACTCATGGACGGGATGCACATTAAACCAGCTGTGTGGGATGCCCCCCCCCCCCAGTCATGCGGTTCGCCAAGCCAGAAGTAATGTTAACATCAGGCTGCAGAGCGGGAATTTTCTTAACGTTTTGTCCACTTGAGTGGGTCTCGGCGAGCAGTGCGGTGTCACATTTACACCAATATTCACCAGTTACTGCGAAGATTGTTTACAAGTGCAAAAAAAAAACACTTACACACCTCTCCAATTTTTTTTATTTTTTGTTTTTTTTGCTGAACTTGAGGCTAAACTTGCTGAGCTGTTTAGGTTCGCAGAATGTTAAATCAGCAGCTTCAGGTAGCCTGTTACAATTGGTCTGAGACTGCAGCCATTTTCGAGGTAAATGTTTTTTGGGATGGCGCTGTTGTTTAAGAGGCTCGCTGGCTTGGCGCCACTGCTGTCCGAACCTCGTTAGGGAAAACAAGGGCGCTAAGGCTCGGAGTATGATGGAGGACACTGAGGTACAGCTGAAACCAAGGGCCTTAGCCCTGACATTCCCTCGAAAAATATCTGGCTGTCTTTGTTGGTAAAGTAAAAGGGTTTGCTGTTTCAATTACTTTGGGTTTGAAGGCCTGGCGAGAAACTAATGACTGACACTAATGATGTTAGCTTAGATTCAACATTGATATCAAACACGGAAACTTTTGAATGTTTTAAAAATCAGTGACAGTTAATCTACTGACAGTGTGTTATCTACTTGAGTGTACTGTGGAATACATCAAAAGTAAGTGTTACAAAGTATACAAAAAAAGAGATCAAGTTAATTTTTTTAAAAAAAGAATCCCCTGTGTACTGGGAAGAATGTGGGAAGGTAACATCTGGTGGACTTGTCTGTCTCAAATGCTAAGGAAGGCATTCTGGGTTTCCACATTCGGTGCCTGTGGCTACCACTGGGACTGACATCATATCTTGTACACTCTATCTCTTTGGATAGTTTTGGGCTCACTCTGATGTCATGAATATTCAACGTGTCGCGACGGAAAATGAAGAAAAATAACTTAATGAGTAGACAAATGAGCGAATGAGTTCACACATGTCCAAGACCGCTAACAAAGACCACCAGCCTGTCACTGCTGTGCAGGATCATCCGGTGTTACAGACCTCCACATTCATGCCTTAACCTCCTATACTTATCGTTCCATTAGTGCTTGGCATCTGCTGGTCCATCACCAGCTATGTGCTATGAAGGCCAGTTGAAATGTGACACCATAAAAAGCACAGTTTTAAACCTGCAATTTTTACTCATTTATAGAGCTAGATGTCACACTGCAGCAATTCGGGTTAAGTACCTGCTTAAGGCTATCATAGTAGCCCCCTGAGACTTGACCCAACAACCTTCAGATTACAAATCTATATACTATGTTCTAAGCTGACCTATTATGAGCTAAGTTTTTCTAAGTTTTCTGTAACAGACTGAGCATCCAAATTGTGTAAGTATCACAGGAACCGAAACAGTTAAGGATTTGGACCCAGGCATGCAGATTTTAGGTCATTGCAGAAAACTATTGCACCCATTAGTAAATGGTTTAACTCCCTCTAGTAAATTATCCAGTTGTTTATATGGGTAAATAGTACAATTATTTATTAGCTGAATGCTAAATAAACAAATCATGTCATATCAATCATTTAGCATAGCTTGCCTAAATAATTATTTGATAGTGGTTTATTATGATGTGTTATTTGTTTGTGAAATGACTGTTTGGCCTAAACAAAACTGGAGGGGAGCTTTCAAAATGTTTGGTTTTATTTAAATATAGATTCATATATTTTTGGCTTCAAAATACCAGTATGTTTTAGTTCTGCTTTCAAGCCAGCTATCAGCCTCTAATTTCTAAAACAGACAGGTCTGACAAGCAAAATCACTGCTTCCAAGATCTTACACAACTTTTCAAAATTCTCTCCCCTGAAAATGTCAGCGTTAAAAGGGCTCTGAAGCGTGTTCACACACACACACACACACACACACACAGACACGCGCGTGCGCGCGTACGTACGTACGTCACATGGGTACACATACAGACAATGCCGCCACATTCCCAGATGAACCCGGCAAGCCAAAAAATCCCTGATGCATATTAAAATATGGCCTCGTTTAATTCTCTGATTTCACATTCTGATCACTTTCTCCTTTACAGCTATTTTTACCGGGCTTCATTAATCTTTGTTGAATACAATGGCATACATCTTTAATGCGGCGGCTGTCAAGTCATATTTCAGTTAGAGAGTTGCAAACTGAATGACAGCAAGCAATATTAATAAATTTAACATGGACTATATAAATTTTTAACAGAGCAAGAATGGGAGACTCCCCCCCCCCCCCATCCTTTTCAAATTGTTGGATTTGCGAGGCGCTCAACAGACGCATTTCTTCAAACTTGAGGGCCTCAGCATAAATAGATTTACATCTCATTAATAAGTAAATTAGGAAAATGCCTTTCAAGTAGAGACAAGTACATAAGCGTAATCTCCATATTAAAGGAGTAGCCTTTGATAAGTCACAGAGGAATAACGGCAGAAAGGCTACGTGTCGCACAGCCCCGCGTTTCAACCCTTCACGTTTCCACCTTTAATTACTGTGGATTTTCATTATGGCGTAAGTGCCGCCCAGCGCACTATAAGTGAGCATCGCTGTCCAGTCCAGCCCAGTCATTTTACCGACACCCAGGAAAAAAAGGTGGTAACAGTCACAAAAAGGAATTATCACCCCCAAACTCCTTTTTTAAAAAAAAAAAAAAAAAATATATATATATATATATATATATAATCTACCCATCCCTCCTCCTGTAATAACATTAAAATATTAAGATTAATTCCTTCAAAGCTCGCAAAAAATTGACGATTAAGGATGCTATTTCAAATTAAAAAAAAATTACTGCTGTGATTTTAGGTTTTCTTGCCAAATCCCAGCAGAGATAATTTGCTGTACGTTTAAACCCGGTGAGAACTCGGCTGTCTGTGTTAAATAAGAAAGTTACGGTTGATATGAGGCGTGTTTTTCTGCAGTAGCTTTAGCGATTATAGGAAATTATATGCAAAGCCGGAGTTCTGATCCGAAGTTAATTCATAATTGTGTAGAACTTATTAATTAGCAACGTTGTTATTGAAGGAGTGTGCACTACGACGGATTTATTTTTCGAGCAACAACACTGCACAGAAACAATGCCCCCCCTCCCCAATTTTTTTTTTTGTTTTGGGAGTCAGCCAGTTGATTATTTAATTTCTTTACTCTTTCATTAACTTTTAAAATGCGGTTTGACCTATAGCATGTCCTCGCACACGGATAGAGCATCCTTTGTCCCTTCTCATGCGTGCACTTGGCATGCCGCAGACATGGAGGCCCGGAAACATGCAATTCTGCAGAGTTTCTGGGTCGCAGAAAATAAATAAAAGTAAATGAGTGTGACTTACCTAAAGTATATTATATTATATTACACTGCACTATATAAATGCATCATGGCAAAAAAAAGCATTTCAAACCCACTTCTGCCTAAATAAAGGCCTGGTTGAAATCCACTGGAAATAACAAATTTGATCCAATTTTCCATCATGGGCTTCTTGCCAATCTAATTAATTTCGTGCGGAATGGGCAGTTTGCTCTCTGTATGCCAACAGCGCAAAACATAAATAAGGATCATCATGACTTCACATATCCCGAGGAGAAGATTGGATGCACATACGTTGTTAGCGTCAATCAAAGCGGGTTCAAACGTGTCATTCCAAGCCCGCCAGCGGACCGGGCCAGCTAGGCTAATGCTTTGCCTTTCGGAAAACAAAAGCCAGGAGGCTAATGGCCTGACAGAACAACGCACTCGCAGCTGTCAGAAAGGCAGGTCGAATTAGGCAGAACGTGGTGCCGGATCTATATGCTAATGCTTAATAAATTCGAAAGAAATTTGACTAAATCACACAGGAAAATGTGCTCGAGCTATTGTATAACCACTTACCACAGAACGTCAACTTTAAAGATATGGCCGTGTTTAGAAGTCTGTAGAGCTATTTACTTTTGTGACCGCTTACTACAGACTTTGCGCTAACCTCCAAGCTGAAATGAAGAATTGTTCCTCGCTGTCCAGTCTCAAATAAATACTGAAAAAAACACGCTATCATTGTTGTATAATGTGCATATCCATATACACAGAATTAATTCATGATGAGCAGTCTCCACAGAAAATGGCACTTTGGATATGCTGAAAAGAGTCCCCCTCCCCCTCAAAGGAAGTGCTTCCTCAAAGAAGGCTGGGAAATCTGAAATTCTTTTTAATGTCTGCGAAGGATGTTGGTGGCCTCACCATCTTACAAGCTGGCCTGGATTCTCCATGGCCAACTGGCCAAACTCCTTAAGGTCATTATTTCGTTTGGACCTGGGATCGACTGAGTGCCGACGATCCACGCAGAATCTCTTGAGTGATGCTGATTTTGAGTCACGGCTTACGGAATCCCGGCGTCGCGATGATGGTGAAGGATGAAAGGATGTAAAAATCTTTCTGGAATCGTGAGTTTCTAGGTTCTTTACGACCGTTCTCAAAACAGGAACTCGGTAAAATTGAGTAGTGAGCACAAATAGATTTTGTGGATTCAGACAATGGATAGACAGAGATAAAAAAAAATTCTCGGGTGTTAAATATGTTTTTGGGGCCATGCAGTCCCATGACGGACACGAGCTGGAGGTTTGCAGGATCTGTGTTGAGGGGAATGGCCGACCTCTGTCCATTTTATTCCCAAAGGGCTAGGAGTTGCCTTCGAACCTTGCTCAACTAACCTATCAAACATCGAAAAATAACATTGAAAAAGCCAGCCAGAAGGACGTGTGGATGCACTGGGTGTAGACCAGCATCACAGACCCTAGAAAATAATCTCAGAAGACAGCGATAAAGGACACTGTGCTTCCGGGGGCACAGAGCCCCCACAGAACCACTCGAGGAAATACACCGAAACTCTAACAGCTCTACAACTTATCGGAAAATATGGGAAATTATTACTTTTCAAGTAAGCCATTTTCCTTTAGCATACTGAAGCGCTTGTAGGACACGTAGCAGTTTCCAAGCCTAATTTATGATAAATGGGAGCTGTAAATGACAGAAGTCCAATTGATCATCAGATAATAGACACATAAAGGGATTCTAAAACCATTTTATAAGTGGCCTGTCTACCGTGGGGCATTAATTCATGTCCAGCTGCTAAAAACACTGACGTCCCGAACTTGTGCCCTAATTAAGTACCTCAGGATAAGGTGGTCTGGGAGCTGTTAGCGGTGCTTAAAATGTCGCATGTTTTTATTTTGAGGAAAACAAAACTCGCAGTGGCTTTCTTTATTTTGATAAACGACCCATGTGACCTCCCGTCAGAGGCATTTGAATATTATTGCACAATTGATACTGCGCAGGGGTAGTTGGTAACCTGACGTAGAGTTGTGTCCCAGGAGGTGGCCTGTTCGGACCTGGGGTGGGGCTGAGCGTCTTTAGGGCTCATCAGTAGTATAAATATTAGCACAGGGTATCTGTGCATTTTCTCAAATGAAGAGTAACAGAAATGCATTGATCCCAGTCAATAGCAAAAACTCCTGTGTCATAATATACATTTACCATCACCTTTTAATGTTTGGGATGGTAACCACAATTATGTTGTCTCCAGGGCGATGTCCTGCACAACCAAACATGGGCTGTGCAAGCAGACCATGGAAGTGACATTAGGCAGAACCTGCTATATATAAAACTGGGGAAACATAACAAAAAAAAGCAAAGGGGAAAAAAACGATATAACTAAAGAAACTCCAACCTCCAAACATCAACTTTTCCAAGTATTAACTTTTAAAACACGCCCATAAAGGTCACGGAAGAAGGTTTTAACTGGGCACCGTAATGAGGCAAAAGAATAAAAAAATTATAGGTGAAATTAATTGTCATTAGATGGGCAAGGCACTGATTTATTGTGATATTCTACAAATTTTGAGGGTATTAAGAGTCTCCTAAAAAAGATCATTAAAGTCACATAAAAAAGCGGAATTAAACCAGCGCTGTAATGTGCGCGGGGTGAGAAAGCGCTGGCGAGATAAATCGTCGAGGAGCAACACTGCTTAAGTTTCCGCGTGAAGGACCGTGCGGCGGGTGCAAAACACTTTTTTTTTTTTTTTTTACATTTCTTAAGGTTCAGGGCCGTTTTTGAAGTTCATTACAGATACTTGCTAACAGGCCTCATAAAATATGAAAAGAAATTAGGGGCCGTAATTTGACAGAAGAACTAAGGAAACAATAACGACAGGAAATAAACTGACAGAGCAATAATAAGAGTCAACCCCCCCCCCCCCCCAATTTTTTTTCTTCGTTCAGAGCCCACTGGAGCAAAAGTCATTCATATCGTAGCCCCAGCGTGCCACTAATTAGGAGCAGAGCTCTCCTCCGGAATTAAATTTCAAGATCTCCCCTCACCTTTAAAGCCAAATCATTGGAATTCAAAGCAGGGGCGCAGGCGACATGGAATAAGAGAGAAAAGGAGCAGAAGAAACAGGAGGGAAAAAACCCTTTCTTCTCCGGTCTTCTTTAATGAGATAAAACTGCAGCTTCTCGCTATTTCCCTGCTATAATTGCTGATTATGTTATTATACGGCATCACACCCTCACTCTCTCCTGCCCGTCAGCCTGATTCGGGCTGGCATCGCGGCCGCCTTCAAAGACGGAGGTGGGGCTGGATCTGGCCCTCGTTCAGGCCGCAGGTAAGAGGACCAAGGTAAACACGGCACCTTTCCCGTTAATTACCCCTCCGGCCCGGCCAGACCGGCCCTGTTTCAGCTGACCCCGATGATTATAACGCTTAAGGGCATATTGTATTTCTTTTGACAGTTTAATTAGATATTCAGCTGTGGGGGCCACAGAGAAGCTCGCCCATGAATATTTAAATGGGACGACACGCAGAATCATGAAAGGCCACCAGAGCTACATGACAGACAAAGGATATTAGGCAAGTGATTCTAATCAATAATCTCTTGATCTTTTACATATTAATACACTGCCTGCTGTTGTTAAGCCCGGTAATAAGAGGAAGGGAGGGGGATGGGTCAGAGGGGTTATAAGGGGTGAGAACGGATTTTGCATTGGGGGGGTTACAACAAGTGTTTAGTAGTCTAT
>JAODLD010000047.1:5538546-5555069 GCA_026781065.1 Mormyrops boulengeri | reverse complement strand
ATTGATGCGGCGCTAGCACATTGTAATAACGCACTACTGGCAGACAGGGTGGGTGGGGGGTGGTGGTGAAATATATTAGGGGAAGGCGGCAAACTCATTCAGCCTCAGTTTGCAGACCTTTTGACCAAGGAATTACGCAACATCATCATGAAATCACACGGGGGCGCCGCGGCCCGGGAAGCGATGATGTCTTACCGGGAATTACCCCTAATCTAGCTGTAAGAGCATGGCCCATTTTATTACTCCTGGGCTAATGTCTGACACCGACACCCAGGTCTCGCTCTTTAACGGAGCATTCAAATTACATTCGGGCCCATTTCATTTTTCTCTGCGGTGCCCGTAACGGGCTTTGCGGCCGCCACGCTACCTTAATGCGTCGCTAATTGTTTAAGCTTTGTTTATGTTCCGCAGGAAAAAAATGGTGCGATGCACAACAATTCACACTATAAGCAGTTTCTCAATTGTACTGCTGGGATAATTTTGAATTGATGTCATGGATTCGCCATAATAGTTTCATTATTAATATGCAGAGCACTGTACTGGATTCACTATAATGCTTTCATTATTAATATACCGATATTTTTACACTTCTGTTGAAAGTGTGGGGGGAGGGGGTTATTGGGAGCCAATAAGAAATAAAATGCTGTTTATTTAGCCCGCCTCCTCGACCTCCCAGATTTAAGTGCAAGAAAAAATTATTACTATTCTCTGTTAGCGCTTACTGTTACACTAGGAGAGGCATCGGAGCCAAAAATCAATCATAGCACACACGTGCAGAAAATTTGTATTCCAAGCACCGAGTGGAGCCAACGGTAAAGCCCAGGGCTTGCTGATTGACAGCCAGGCCTCAGAATGGAATTTAACAAGCAGCTACGTTATATATTTACTGTGGTTTAACAGCCGGTGTGTGCATGTGTGTGAGTCAAATTACATGTCAGGGAGAAAAAAAGAACGAAAAAATAGGCGCTGAGAAAACTTGTGTAATAAACTGGAAAATGATATTTCAGTTTGGGTCAGAGTCTGGGCCTGGAGCACTGGGCCCCATTAAGGAAAGTGTGCTTTATTGATAATGGCCTGTTCTTGAGCTAAATTTAAAAAAAAGGGGGGGGGAAGCAGGTTTAGTGGAACCGGATCCATATCACCTGGCACAGGGAAAAGTAATTTGTTATGGAGTTTCCTCTTGGCGGACAAAGAGATTTCAAGTGCCCTGGAACCAACCGGAGCCAGAGTTACAGAAGGACCCCGATGGGGATGGGGGAAAAAAAGTGGCAGAGACATCCTCATCCACCCCCGTCACTGCCCCCCCACGCCGAACATCCCCTCACCGCTCCCCGCGGCTCCCATTCCACCCCCTCGAACCGACGCTTTTTTTTTTACGGACTCTAACAAAGCAGAGGCGGTGGCCAGGAGAAAGCTGCTCAGGATGAATGCCAGGTCTGCAGCTCCCCTCTACCTCACCCAGTCTCAGGCCTACTTAATTATGATTAATTGCCGACTGGATAATCGGATACAGCTTCAAAAGGTTGGCGATGACAGTCCAAGGACACGGGCGAAGAAGGAGAGAGCGGAGTATGTATTCATTAGCAGTGAGACGAGCTTCTTCCTAGCACAGCGCTAACCTTTCTCGGTTTAACAGTTCTGAGCAGCAGTTCCGAGCAGGATTAAGGCGAACGTTACATGACCTGGGTCCCTGGGGGGTTTGTATTGGGCCTGGAACTGCCTGACGCTGTCGAACCTGCAGTCCTCTTGCCGGTGACATCAGGGTGCTATTGTTCATCTGTAGGTGGAGGCTGCCTTGAGGTTCTGATCCATCCGTCCGGGTTGCCTGGGTAACGGAACACAACGAGGATCTGAAATGAAGAGGGGATCCGAAAAAAAAGAGGTTCCAACCTTCACTTGGCTGGTCCTGTGTTAACACACTCCAGCCTCCTGTTCTTTGCTAACTTCAGCATGTTGTGAACAGTGTCGGAGATTTTGACTCGCCATGCCTTTCCTGCGTTTGACTCCTTTTGGCCGAGGCTAGGACACCACGGCGTGTCATTTCGAGCGCCGCAGAAGTTCTGGGCCCGATTCAACTCTTATTATTACTGAGAGGCAAATCCCCTAGATTTGGGGGTCGCCAACATTTCAGTCCGTTCCTGGCCCGCTTCCCAATATTGTCCCCGTCCGCTACATTCCGGAGAGCTTTTCGAGCAGTTAATGTTTGCGTTGGGAGGTCCACTGACCCAACAATCAGCCCTTTTTGAAAGAACTACAGCGTTCACATGTCCAGAATCCGTCTAAATGGGCGAACTTTGCCTCAGCTCCTTCCTGAACGCATATATATAAAGTGCAGGTGAGCGAGAGGGCAAACGGAAAAAAAAAACCGAACAGAAAAGGCCACCTGACTCAAAGAACATCTGTTTTGCAGATTAATCGCGGAATTAGGGGAAGGGGGCGGCTCGCCCAAACGTGTGGTATGACACATGGCAGAGTTTTCTTTACAAGTTCCAAAACAAGTCATGTGATGACATTAGCAGAACTCCGAATTGCACGTTTTTTAAATGGCTGCTAATATTATCATTTAAATTTTTTCTGGCACATTCCTGGACTCAGCAAACATAAAGGAGCGTTAAGAAGCTCACTGACAGCCCTAACTACATACGAACACCTAAAACCTACTGCTCACACCCGCCGTTGCATTTTCCGCACCTCTGGCCGGCTACACCAACACAACCAACCTCCCCCCTCCACCGCTGTCCTGTAAAAATAAACACGCTCTCACGTCTCATGTGAGCTGCTCACTCGAATTAGAGGTGAATATGAGCAGCCAGTGAGAGGAATTTCTTAAAGCCCTGTATGACTGAAAAAACAACTTTGCTGGCCTTGGCGACGTAGAAATGATTGTTTGTTACTACAGTCCTTGTCTCATAAAGCAGGGGCTTGACACACAGGATTTGGGTCATTACATTTTACCTGCACTCCATAAACAATAACAACTGCAAAATGTCCCAGTCACCTGTGGTACGACAGGGGATGTGAGTACTCGGCACTGAATGATCTTTCTGAAGCTGGATTATTTTTGGGGGTGACCCATCACCAGCAGAAGTTCTTGACCTGACATAAACCAATTAGATCGTGACTTCACGATCAGTTTGGTAGAAGGTACCGCTTTTCCAAAACTGCCCGTGGAAAAAGTCCCCAGATCTTTCGCGAGAGGAAGATGATTTGTCCGAAACATGAATAGCCACCAGGTAAGTAAATAAACTGAGAGATGCATATAATTTTATGGTACAAAAAAATTACTGTGCAGCATGGTTGCCTCACACCTCTGGAGACCAGGGTTCGAGTCTTCGGCCCGATCCCCCCCCCAGTCCAAAATCATGCTGAGCTGAATTGCCGTTGTCAAATTGTCTGTAGGTGTGAATGGTGCATATGACAAGCAGGTATGGAAGATTTACTTATTTAGGAAGTAAATAATAATTATAGCACTTATTTCAGTGCAATTTATTAAGCTGGATGGTGCCAGTTGCCCCCTCTGGCTGGTGACGGCACTTACTGTAACACATCCGGGACTGGTTTGGCTTCCAGCATCTTTAAAAAAAAATTTAAAGCCTGTAAGCAATTCTGTGGTTTTCTGCAGCGGATCACTCTCTTCCCAGTCTCTCTAGAGCACAAAGGACATGGTGAGTGAAAAAACGGCAAATTGCGAAACTCAACTTTTACCAGGATCCTTATACTTGCTACAAGCTACTGATTTATATTATTTCTCTTTTTTGTCCTTTCACACAGTTTCATAAAAGAGGTACACTGTGAACTGGGGGGGGGAGGGGGGGGGCGGCTTGACTGTAACGTCTGCAGAAGAAATAATAAAAGTCCAACATTGCGCCCTATAAATTACCGCGGAAGAGAAAGACTTTCTCCAGCGTTGGGTCCTTTCGTAATGCAAAAGATCGGTATATATTTTTACTGCACTCAGGAAGCCATGAATTCTCCTGGAAGGAGCAGACCCATTACATACAAGCTTGAAGAAAAAAAAAGGCACGATTCTTAATAGTCTCACTAATACCAACCCGAGTAACAGCGTGAGGAACAAGGCAATGAGTGCCCCTAGTGCCAGGCATTCTCGGCGTCTTGTGAGCGTAACGGCTGTGGACTGGAAGCTTTCAGGTCTCAGCAATCATTAATCCACATTCTGATGGCCGCGTATTGATTTGCTTTTATGCGGCTGGATTTTCCTTGGAAGCACACAACCTCTTGTTGAAGGACTATTATCGGGAAACAGGGAAAACATCAGAGGCAAAACCATGGAACCGTCTTATATGAGAGACCTGTGCAGTAAATATATATGGATTACATGGACTTTCTTGCGTCCTTCAGTGCTTTTTTAAAATCATTATTGTGTTAGATAGATAGATAGATAGATAGATAGATAGATAGATAGATACTTTTTTAATTATGCAGGAAATTGCAGGATTACAGAGGTTGACTACACACATTTATACAGTAAAAAGATATAGAGTAAAAAGATATTTTGACATTAATAGTGACAATAATAGACAACAGTCAGCAGTAACAGTGTAACAAATATCAGAGAAAGTCTTGCAGGGAATTCCACAGTATCCGCTCAGAAAGTTACGATGTCGCACAGTGGGTGTCGCATAGTGAACGAATGAATGTTCTGTGAATGTGCTCAAGCGGATCTGGTCCATTTGTACTTCTGGTCGTTCCCCCAAGCCATAGGGTTCAGACTAATGGTCGAATGTAGGAATGACCTTATAATTATGTAGTGCTTCTTGGATCAACTTATGCCATGTGCTGCTGGTATGGCGCCGACTGGTGACCAGCAGGTCAATCTCCAGCCAGATGTTTCAGAAGCAGAGCAGAAAAGCAACTTTTTGTTATGCGTCAGGAAAGTCTCCCTGGGATGTGAGGAGCTGGGGAGGGCCCTGGGGGGTTAAATCACAGGGCTCAGAGGCAGTCACTCCATTAGTCCTGTATGCAAGCCAAGACCTCATATATATAATTGCCATTTCTACTCCGTTAAGCTTACAGTATAGGGCTGTGAATTCGGTGTGCGAAAAAAAATGTATAATTCAATTCTGTTAATGGCTTATGTGAAAGGGGATAATTTTATTTATACATGTCGTGAAATGTCCTTTGAAAATGTCAACCAGGAAAATCCAAGGCACCACTTTTTCGAATAAAATATTCAGTGTGGCTGGCTAATGCCATCCGCGGTTGTTTTACTTTTGACATTGGGTCGGGAGATAATTTAACGCTTAGCTACTAACCAGCACTTTAACTCTGCTGGTACATTAAACACGAAGCATGGCCGATTATGCGGTTATTGCCGTTCTTTTTCGACTCAGAACACATCGTGAGCAATAGAAAAAAAGATTTAAAAATCGCAGGTTTAAGCAACTGGGTAATTGTTTAATCACAAAGACAATGATGGAAAACAACCTATAAGTTATATCTGTATTTACAACTGTGAATTACAGTAGAATACCAGCAAAATGTGGTTATACATGGACCTACATGTAGATGGTCATTCTTTGGTTACTGTGTGTGTGACGTTTGATTAACAGCCATTTTGTCCAGGTGTCTTCCTGCCTTGTGACTTCTGGGAAAGGCTCCAATCTCATTGTGATCCAGCATTGGATTAGAAGTTACAGAAAATGGATGGATATTTTTATTTACGTTTACATATTTTTCATTATCATCGATTCATTAAAGGACGCTTCCCAGAGCTACAACAGCAGTTTGAACTGGGACCCATTATTGGACGGGCTGTCCGCTTGCACCTGGACATTTCCGGAATTTTCCCGGAAGATCTTTCACTTTTAACGTTATCTCGAACTTATGGACAGAGCTGTCACCTCGGGTTCAGGATCCTGGTGGCCAGCACCCGGAGCATCGCCGAGGAAGGGACTCAGACCTTAATTCGCCACCGTTGACGTGGCAACGCTGACATTTTTCATAAAGACTCAGAAGTTTAAGGGGCTTGGCCAGGCTGCTTTATCGATGCTGAGGGAAAAGAGTCATAAACACTCTGAATCACTGAGGGATGGACTGATTCATTATTTAGCATGCACAGGGACAGGAACACTCACCCAGGATAAAATGTACTGTTTGTACAGTCTTCAATCGATAGGGTGATCCGAGTGGGTGGGGGAGGTATTGCTTTCCTCATCTTGCTGGTAAACAGCAGCCCCCCCCCAAACCTTTTCATAGCATAAATCTTGTGTGGGTCATTTCGTAAGGCAGCAGGAAAAAAATAAAAAATAAACAAATTTCATTAGGTTAAAAGGAGTCCCAAATGTGTCAATCTGATCCAAATGGGTGGAGCAGCACAGCGCACGTTTGATGTTCACCTGCAATAAATCTTTTACGTCTGTCTGTAAAGTGTTGGGCTCCCAGTGGGGGCGGCCGCCTTCCTGATAGTCCTGCGCTTTTCAGCTGGGCTCGTCGAGTAATCCTTTGTTGACGTTTATCGTATGGAAACAGGGAGAAGGATTTGGAGATCACAGTTATTTAACTCAGCTATCTGTTCTTTTCAAACTCCAGAGTAATGTCAGAAATTTGGGGTAGGGCTGCCAAAATACGTCGTCCTCTGGAAATAATAGCAGTCCTGTGGACAAGGTCTGACTCTTGATAAAGCTGTTATCACCGACACACAAGCGAAAATCTGGTATCGGCCTGTTTTTAAGTCTCGTCATCGCATCAGAAAGATTATGCAGACTTTACATGTCAGAACCTCGAGGCGTTTGCCAGCGTAAAATCAACAACATGCTTGAAAATGCGAGTGCTACAACAAGAAATTATCAGGATGAACATGAATGGGGGACTTATTTTTATTTAGCCGACAGTCGCTAATTTTCCTGAACTGACGAGGAGGGAACAAGGCTATCTGTTAAAAAATACATCATGAAGCAAAGGCCTTCAAGAAAACGACAGAATAGCTTCAGCTTATGGTAGCTGTCCATCAAAAGTAGGATCCTGTTTTATTGTGTGTCATAATGAGCAAATCCACGGAAGCATGGATGGAATTTAATTTAGCAACTGCATCTTTGTTTTACTGAGCATGTGTATATATTAGGTTTAATATCTGTGTCTAATATTGCCTCAGAGCTATCATAATGAAGTCCACAGAGATAGATCAAGAAACTAAATTAACTTGTGAAACATGTTATTTGTTAATATTAATCTCTTCCTGGCAAATTAGAAACCGACCTTTCACAATGCTTTGACACGATTTCCAAAGTTGGCACTTCATAAAAGATAATGACAATTTTATAATAATTTCCTCCTCTCTGCTCAAAGGTGAGTGACAAACTGCTGTATCTGTGCAACTTTCTAAATATGGATGAGACTGAGCAACGTCTGCCCGCCATATGCAGAAGTATTACCCCAGTAAACGCTGTGTGACAGGGCCCTGTAATGGCTGAACTTAATCGAGCTCACTGAATAATGTACATATCTTGCACGGTAACACACACACACACACACATATTTGTATGAAATACATACAGATAAACATACACGCCCACTTCAAATTATGTTTTAAGGAAATAGAAGGAAAGTTATGTTTTAAGGAGACAGAGTTTTGTAAATCTTTATGTTTATATACATCATTAAAAATGCAATCGTAGCATAAGTGTACTGTTTATTGCATCTTGACAATAACAATGATATGCAGGCGGTCCCTGGGTACCTTATGGACAGTTATTACTTACGAACAGACTGCCATAAAGTCTATTATATTAAAAATTTGGGTTAAATACAGAGGTCCTTAATGATGAAGGCATGCATTACTTTGTGACACTCATGAAAATATTAGCCAACTTCAACAGTTCATTGGCTCGAGCTACAGTACAGTACGGTACCGTTTGTAGTTACTTTCATTATTACTATATTATTATTACCATTATTATGTACTGCATTATTTTTCTGACTTATCTACAAATTCGACTTAAAGGCCGACTTAGGGAACGGATCTTGTTCGTAACCTGGGGACTGCCTGTAATCATGATAATTTAGAACATAGCTTTTTAGATATATATTGAAACAAATAAACATTATATGTTTTTTTTCCAAGAAAGTTTCTTTGGGTGATGTCTTTCAGTTAGTTCCTCTTTCTGATTTTCATTGTAATCTGTCCGTTATGTTTTGATACACAATTAGCCACTGGAAATCATGGTGGACAGTGTTGGTATTGACACTGCAGCCATTTTGTGAGCCTTGGAATTCTGTCTGTCTGAATCAACCATGTTGTGCAAACTCCAGGCTAAGTCTATGATAGTTAATTGTCTGAGAGTCAGGTAAAGTTCAGCCGGCTCTGGGAGTTTACGTGTCAGTAGGGCCCCCCTGCTGCCCCGACATCTATTCAGTTGAGATTTTACAGAATTTACACAGGCGGCCAATGATATGACACACATTATTATCCTTCCATTTGACAGACAACACTGAATTTTAAACCCAACTCTGCCATCAAACTCTGTTTTTCACATTTTTACCCCCTCCGTTTACAGCTGAAAAGTAAAGACAAGTTCTGTAGCTCATTGTAGCTTAAACTCAAATTTTCATCTGCCCTTGGAAACCAACCAGTTATCAATGTGAAATGCTTTTAGCTTGACTACAAAACAAATAATGACCCTGCTGTCAAACATAGACATACTGCTGATCCATGACAACATTAGCTTTTTTAACGATGTTTTAACGATGCATTTGGTGCTTGGCTGCCACCTATGCTAATGCTAAACGTTCCTACTACAACATTTTGTTAGCTTTGCAAAGAGCTGAAGTTTTCTGGGCATCAGGCAGCTACTGTTCTCATATGGCAGCTAAACAAAGACAGGGAGGTTCCAGGCCAGGCAGCAGAGGATGGCAGGGTAACAGGAGCGTTAAGAGGCTGGGTGTTATAGCAATCCCATAGGCCTCTGCTCAGACGGGCCTGCGGCCAAGATGCGAGCCAATCCCGACAAGTGCCCTTTCGATTAACGCCCAAAAGTTGGAGCGTGTAAGGGAACAGCAAAGGATAACAAATTGCCTTTGTGTCAAAGGGGTCTGGACTGAGAAGGAGCAAATAAAAGAGTGAGGGCCTGAGGTCTGGAATACGTGGGCATGTTCATACAACAGTGCAAATAAAATTAGCTGAGGTTCACTAGCTAGGAATAAATGTTAAAGCGAAATGTTAGATTGGACAAGTAGTACCCAGACTCCACTGGTATCATGTTCTCCAACATGGCTTCTGCTACTGTCTTCTTGGGTTTCCTGTGTGATTTCGCACTAATCACCGTGTCCAAATGGGTGCCGACTACCAGCAGTGGAAGGGTCTAGAACATGCATCCCAAATGATCAGTCATGAAATAACACATCCACAGGTTTTGACCGGCATCCATGGGTTTGTTCTCCGCCGACTTTAGGTACCGTCTGACGAAACCATCACCCCCTCAAGCCTAATGCATTTGATTGGCCGTCATAAATAAGATAGAAGTCGCGGGCACATTTTGTAAGACAAAACTTAAACACGCATTAATGTCACGTTGAGGCTGGCGTCCACAAGCACGTCTGACATATGTTCCCCGTGCTCTGGCCCTTGTAAACAAAAGAATAAACAACTCTCAAATGCATTCGAAAATCAGCTTAAGATGGGAGTCTTTCTTTTTCTGGGCCTCATTGTCTGCTGGAGAGGAAAAAATCCCCTCCACGCAAAGTGTTTTCAGCATACAGCATTAACATAATTTTTTCGACTTGGGTTCTCCCAGGACCCACTGATGAAGGCTCTACCCTTAATTTTAATTGCATGGACTGCATTCTTAATTAAAAACTGTACAAATGGATTTTATGCCATGCCAAATTAAATCTAAATTCATTAGATATAAACCCCTTTTAAAAATTGATGCAAATACGTGAATTTTTTAGAGGTTGAAGTCCCTATATCCTTAGCGCACACAGTTAGGCACCCAAAAAAATTAAAGAATGCAGCCATTTTTGTAAATGAATAATCTAGTCAATATGAAATATTAAGTCATCGTTGTACTCCGCACTCTTCAGAGGGCATGTATGCATCACGAAGAATTATGGAGTATTTTCTACTGTGTTATGCGTACAATACAGCTAAGCTACACAAAGCAAGCTAACCTGAAAGGGACGGAGGAATTTCACGGTCAGGGAAGAGTTAATGTTTTGCATTAGGGGGTCAGGAGTTGGCCCATTTAGAAAAAGAGCCATTCTCAATGACGCGCAACGGTCCAAGACTTCTCCGCAGAGAAGGAAGGGGAAAATCGGGATTAGTTCGCGGATCATAGGAGGATGTTGGAAATCGTAACTCTGGCCCATGGTAGTAACATAAGCGCGGTATTGTCTTTAAGGGGCCGCGCCCCCCATGGCCAAAATGACGTCCTTGTTCACTCGGCACGGCCGTCAATAAATTCCGCCACGCCGGTCTCGTTACCCCCGTCACCCTCATTAACGGCGCACTTTATTTCACGGCCAGATCGGGAGGACCGTCACTTGTTTGCAGAGCCCGTGGAAATGCCTCCGCTTGCCAGAGGGCCCAAGATTTATTGATGCCCCCCTCCCCACAGCACCTCACCGCCTCCACCCCCCCCTACTGTACGCTCACCCACCTCCATGTGAGTGTAATGGATGGAGCAGATGTTTGACACGGCAGCCCTGCTTCATAACTCCACTCCTCAGGACGGCTTTTTACGAGCCTTCGCCCTCGGTACTTCCCACTCGGCACAGGAAGCGAAGGTCATGGTGAAACATGAGGCCCGGCCGGGGGAACCGGGGGGGGGTGGGGGCCCCTGAGCGCCACAGCTGGTGCTGCACTTTCTCAGGCCCCAATGCCGCGCTGATGGAAAACACGGAGCACATCTAACTCTCTCTACCCCAGCCTCGCCCCCCTCCCATCTTCTCCCACCTCATAAGGACGAGATCACCCCCACCCCCGATTGTAATCACAATTTATCAACAATGATATAACAGCTGTAGCCAAAAAACCCAAATGCGCACATTTATTAATTGCAATGCTCTTTTGTGAATTATATAGCGTATGCGGCTTACAGAGGCTCAGGCCCGTACCCCCACATGTGGGCAGTGAGTTTGAAGGATTGCCCCTTTGACCCCTGTGTTTCAGGACCTGTGTGGTCCATTAGCTGCCTGAGAGTGGAAACATCAAAATAAAACTGGCAAATGAAGTACAATTAATAATAAATATGCAATTATATTTTCTCAGGAAAAGTCCTGCTGGGTAAAAGTCACATGCTATATAATATACACAAGATTTAACATTTAATATGTGTGGATGCTTTGCTTTTTGTCTCAGATCTTCTTTAAATGTGACTGTGTGCTGAATTTTTTAAAACATGTAACTAGTTTTCAGCGCAGAGTTGCAGTATTAACATGTAGTACTGGATCACTTTATTGGTTCTGTATTGGACTGAATCTTCACGCTTTTGTTGAAAATGACTATATCCTGTCAGAATTGTCCTACTTGCAAACAAATGAATAAATTCAGCAGGTCTTTTGTAATACTTACGATTCTTACAGTTGTTCCTGTTTTCTTCTTTTGTCCCCTATCTGCGGCCACTGTATTCTGTTTTCTTACACTGCATATTGCTTCTGACAGCATTTGTTTTACTGTTTACACATTTCCACCCAATTGTCATTACCCAGCACTCGGAGCTAGCTGTTCAATTTAACAGAGTGTCTATACTTTTTAGACACGTCAAAAGCACTTTCGACTCCACGTCCTCTGGGACCCGTTCAAGCTTTTCCAGGATTTTAGGGCCCCTCTGGGTTACACATTTGGTGCACTGAAAAGGCGTTCCAGTCACCTTCATTTGGAACAAAAGTGCGGGTAATGTAGGCAATTTTAGTTCCACCACTTTAATTGTGTTTTTCCAAAATGTATATGTGTGAGCGCTCTGAGATTAGCTATTTATGCTGGTCAAAGAACCGCGATTCAGGGACCGGCACCGTCTTGCAGTATGTCCCCCCACACTGCTTGCATCTGCCCCTGAACCCACATTATTGTCAGTGGCGGATGACACTTCATCCGCGCCACTGTTTGTTTTGGTCTCCACGGCGCCCTTTGCATGGCTAATTTGCATGGCCCTATTCGTAGGGCAAATCCCTCTCTGTTGGAAACTCCCCTGTATGCTGTATTACGTCTCGATTGGGAAGGAGATGTAACGAAACAAGCCATCGGGGTACAACAGGTTGCGTACTTTTTCTTGATTAATTTTTAAATGTTTATTTTATTATTTCTTTATTTATTATCATGCTGTTTTTATTTCACACTACATATTTATCAGACATACATAGCTAATTGAATATTGCATTTGCACAAACATGGGAAAGTGATATGTATTATTATTGGTATTGGTTTTACGTGTGTGTGTGTGTGTGTGTGTGTTAGACCTTGCCATCTTACATCTCACACACAAAGGGAGCCTCAGTTAGATCCGTCGGCCCAGAGACAGATCTGGGTCTGCGCTCAGCACCTCAGCAGCCCCCAGTGTCAGGAGACCGCAGCAGAGCCACACTCATTTCTGCAGCATCTGTAACGTGCAGACAAAATTATTAATAACCCCACGCGCGGATCTGCCATGGCGTGTGATGAAGTGGGGCACCCGCCAGCACCGCCACTGCCACCGTGGCCACCGCCTGCGATGTAGGCCAGCGGGTAGGCCCACCGCCACCACCGCCTGCGATGTAGGCCAGCGGGTAGGCCCCCAACCATGGCTACCACCTGCGATGTAGGCCAGCAGGTAGGCCCCCCACCACCACCACTGCGGGTACTGTCTGCAATGTAGGCCAGCGGGTAGGGCTCCCACCACCGCCATTGCGGGTACCGTCTGCAATGTAGGTCAGTGGGTAGGCCTGCCACCGCCTATGATGTAGGCCAGCGAGTAGGCCCGCCACTGCGGCCACCACCTGCGATGTAGGCCAGTGGGTATGCCTGCCACCACTGCAGCTACCACCTGCGATGCAGGCCAGCAGGTAGGCCCGCTACTGCCTGTGATGTAGGCCAGCGGGTAGGCCCGCCACCATGGCCACCACCTGCAATGTAGGACAGCGGGTAGGCCTGCCACCACCACCACTGCGGCCACCGCCTGCGATGTAGGCCAGCGGGTAGGCCCCCAACCATGGCTACCACCTGCGATGTAGGCCAGCAGGTAGGCCCCCCACCACCACCACTGCGGGTACTGTCTGCAATGTAGGCCAGCGGGTAGGGCTCCCACCACCGCCACTGCGGGTACCGTCTGCAATATAGGCCAGTGGGTAGGCCTGCCACCGCCTATGATGTAGGCCAGCGGGTAGGCCCGCCACTGCGGCCACCACCTGCAATGTAGGACAGCGGGTAGGCCCGCCACTGCAGCTGCCGCCTGCGATGTAGGCCAGTGGGTAGGCCCGCCACCACCACTGCGGCCACCACCTGCGATGTAGGGCAGTGGGTAGGCCTGCCACCACTGCAGCTACCGCCTGCGATGCAGGCCAGCGGGTAGGCCCACCATCATGGCCACCGCCTGCGATGTAGGTCAGTGGGTAGGCCTGCCACCACCACCACTGCGGCCACCGCCTGCGATGTAGGCCAGCGGGTAGGCCCACTGGCACTGCGGCCGCCGCCTGCGATGTAGGCCGGCGGGTAGGTTCGCCACCACCGCCATCCCGGCCGCTGCCTCTGATGTAGGCCAGCGGGTAGGCCTGCCACCACCACTGCGGCCACTGCCTGCGATGTAGGCCAGCAGGTAGGCGCGTCACTGCAGCCACCACCTGCGATGTAGGCCGGCGGGTAGGCCCGCCACCACCACTGCGGCCGCCGCCTGGGATGTACATCAGTGGGTAGTCCCACTGCCACTGCAGCTGCCTACTGCGATGTAGGCCAGTGGGTACGCCCACCACCAAGACGACAGTGGTAGCGTGAGGTTGGGGGGAGGAAATTGAGGTCAGTCCCAGGGTGTGTAACGTACCGATCCATCCCCGTAGCTATGTCCCGCAACAGGGGGATTCCGAAAGACATGCCAATGGATCTTCCCTTCCCTTTCTGCAAGGTAACTAGGAATCATTTCTCTTCGTCATATACCGAAAACGTTACTCATTCCAAGGAATGCTTTTATCTTGATAGGTGAGACCCTGGTTTTTTCATAAATACCACATTTCAGGCTGGACTTTGATTGTAGATCTCGCATTTCAGTCTAACAAAGGTGAGGACAACAGCATTGCCAGTGCTCAGAGATCTTGCTAATATCTCCTGAAAAAGGTGACATATCTCACTGAAAACTTCAAACGCACCCTTACACAGTTCTCTGCTTAAGGTGCTCGACACTCGAGGCTCTGAGACAGAAATAGATTTGTGAAGAGGAGGTAATGCCGCGTGAAAGGTTTTTCTCGTTCCCTCTGTCCTGTCATTGAGCATGTTTACAGTCACACAAACAAAAGGAACCACCGGCAACTGTTGATCAACATGAAAGGCGGGGCCCCGCGAGCAGCTGCCGGGCCATGATTGGCTGTGGCACGTGAAGTCCCGAGGTGATTGGGTGTCTGCCCTCGTGGGAGAACGGCAGACAGCAGTTTGCTAAGGAGCCCTCGGGAGCAACTTTGCTTGGTAAAGGCAGAACGACTTTGTGCCGGAAAATGCCTGCAGGGTTTATTTGTAGGTATTCAGTGCAGAGACAGTGGAAACTAACAGCACTAAGCTACATCCTCAATGTAATCCCGTTTGTAGAAAAATATAACAAATTCGTTTGGTTTTGATGGCTTCGTCTGAACCCATAACATGCCGAAGGAAGAAATATCCATTTTATTTCACGCAGAACTATTTGAGGATTATGGAGAAGTACACATTATTTTGCTGATCAAAAATGTCTACAAGAATATATCACAAATATATATGTATAGTGCCCTGCTGAAGTATTTGCCCCCTTCCTCATTAATTTCATCTACATTTGCTTATCCATAACACATACTGTAATAGCGTTAAATAAATAAAATTAAGGTTTTGGAGCGGCCTGGTCAGAGTTCTGACTTGAACCCCATTGAGAAGCTGTTGCAGGACCTTAAATGGGCAGTTTATAGTTGAAAACGTTCCAATGTGGCTGAATTAAAACAATTCTGTAGAGAAGCATGGGCCAAAATTTCTCCACAGTGATGCCAAAGACTGAGCCGAGAGCATTTGAGTCCAGTTGCTGCTGCTAACCGTGACAAAACCAAGTATTACATTGGGGCAGTTACTTTGTGACATTGACGATATGGGTGCTGGTGAGTTGTTTTCCTTCAATAAATCAAATGGTCATTGAAAACCTGTGTGTTGTGTTTCCTGTCCTTAGTTATCCTAAATCTGTCTGGAGATCAGACAGAATTAAATGGTATGAATATGAAAAAAATGGAGGGAATCAGAAGGGGCCAATACTTTGTCACGGCACTGCATGGAAGGAATGTATGAGTGATAAACAGTGTAAACCGGTGAGGAAAGTCATCTAAATGACAGTTGGACATACACTCTTCTGTTTCCCAAAGCCCTTTGGGATTGGCTCACACCATGGACAGGGCAGTAAATGGTGGATATTTTACTTTACCCCCCCTTGTGTGTCATGGGCCGTTCCGCCATGTCTGTTTGTGTACAGCAGCTCAGAGATCCCATGGAAGCCGATACAGAACAATATCACCGCATCTCTGCAATTCATTCGCCACCCGTTTCTGACGTCAAATCAATACATCCCGGGGATGATGCTGCCTGCATTGTTTCCTCTCTGTTGCCCCTATTTCTCCTCTTTGAAAGAAATAAAAAAAAAAAAAAAAAAACAGCCGACAGGAAATGAGGGAAGAAGAGGCAGCTCCGGCTCAGTTTCTTGGCTGCGTCGTGGAGATGTTACGGAAGACAGAGAGTTCGCTTGTGTCGACGCTGATACCGGCTTCCCTGTCCTGATAAGCACACGCTTAAGCTGATCCAATAAGAAATCTTCAGCGCGGGACTGACAGTGACTGACACGGGGAAGTCATAAACCAATGGCAGTAATAAATCCGCTTTACATAACGTACCCGTCAAGCGCAATCTGTCCGATTGTTTATTCTATGCAACTGAAAGTGAGTGACAGATTATCACTGAATTTAAAATAAAATGGAACTGTCATTATGTACATATATAAAAATGACGATATAAGCACTAAAACAGGTTGAGCCGAAACAGCCTGCCGAAAACGGCCCCTGTACAACGTCACTGGGGTCTGGAGCGTTTCCCAGCGGCAGTGCTGCGTTCTGCACGCCCGCGTGGGGGCAGAAGTTACCCCGGTGATGAATAGATCACATTAATTGAAAATGTGTTTACATGAATGATGCGGCTTGCCCTCTTCAGCCTCCGCTTGGCGGGGACGTTCCGCGGCGTGATTGATTTGGACGATCTGCGCGTCTGCTGTTATCACTCAGACCCCTCGCACGACTTCCTGCCGCTAGGCCCGTTCTGCTAAAAGACAACATTTGCCCCTTCCAGCAATTTTGTGCTTAGTCACCTCTCAGGTCCATCCATTACGCAG
>JAODLD010000047.1:5525399-5538481 GCA_026781065.1 Mormyrops boulengeri | reverse complement strand
ATACTTAATTTTGCTTCTGCTGTAATTGTTCTGGAGGTCATGGTTAGACTTGGCCGGGTGAATGAATCATCCCAAAATCAGACGAGGGAGCGTGCAGGCTCTTCAGAAAGAATGAAGAGTGGGACGTGAGATATTTCACTTGAATAATTACTGGGATACAGCCTGATTTCACAAACTCAGAGGCAGCTACTGGTTGAGGATATAGACAGTAGTGCAGGTCTTCTGCTGTTATACCCACTGTTTGGGCGACTAAAATATAATAATGACAACCATGCAACACAAGTATAATATGGTAATTTTTTAGATTAACTTTAGATATATTTAGGCTTACAATCAGAGCACACCATAGCAAATTCTGATGAACATTTTAATCAAAAAGCAAATTTTACCATGAACACGGCATTTAAAACCATACCTTACACAGTTTTTTTTACTACGGATACAGGTGAGTCTTGCCAGAGAAACGTCTGTCTGTATACGGACAGGTTGACGGTTGACGGTCCCTGCTTACAAAACCGAAATAATGCCTACATATGTTTCTCGTTATTAATGTTTTCATTGTCTTTTTTCTTTTGGAGCTTAACAAACAAAAGAGTGAGCCAGTCTTGAAGACTTTGCTATATCTAACTTCACTTTCAGTTGTGGCTGTAGGAAGTACAGCCGCAAGATCAAGACCTAAATCGACGTTAGACACCAAGGCTGTGTCTGGTAATCTCTCAGTGCACTGATTCGTGATTCCTCACACCCAGAAGTGGAAATCTCGCTCTAGCTTTTCCCGCTCTGACTTTAATTTCTCCTGCCAGAATAATGTCCGCCCGAATAATTATTGCTCAAATTTAATTGCTATTACTCGCTTACTAATGAGAAAACAGACACAATTAATGAGGAATCAGACCAGAGTGGAAACTACATTTTTAGACTGTTGTTTTAAATGTGAAATAACGACCATATTGGAGTTGTCATTTTGAGCTGAGGTGTAATATGTCATCATTATATTTTATATTTTCAGACAGCTATTAGACTGCTGTATGGGTATCTTAAAATATATTCTATCTTCAAAAACCCATGCACTTCCCAAGTGCATAAAAAGGCCTGATCTGTCACAGTATGACCCGTAGGTGTGATGAATGCCATCCATTCACAGGAAGTGCAGTAAAAATTGCCAAAATTAAACCACCGGCATTACAGCTACTACATAACACGCAAAAAAATATGGAGCGAGAACCACCGCAGTCACTGTCACCATCACCCAAAGCAAAAGTTCCTTTGTAATGGACTCACGGCCCGAATTACGGCCGGCGTCTTAGCATCTCCTACGGAGCGAGGCCGGCGTTTAAAGACCTGTCTTCCGATGTACTTTATAGAGGCAGAGTCTGGAAATGCGGTTCCGTCGCGGGCGGCTCTCGGATCGTCACTGCAGTTTTGGTTTCGGGGCTGGATTTCTTAGCGCTTGGAAAACGCCGCGCCGAGCGGCCTAGCCGTGTCTGTGAGGAAGCAGACAGTATAAAGAGTATCACTGCTAATGTAAAACACATCCCGCCCTCTCATTTCCCCTCAAAGTAATAATTTATATGCTTATTTTTTAAAAAGCTAGAACTTTCCAGACCAGCCCCTACTTCAGTATGGTACCTTCAAATGTGCATCACTGAGAAAAATCAAAAACTCATTCATATCTGAGCATTGTCGTTGACTTGTTTCTGTTTCTCTAAATGTGGTTTAAATAATATTTTCTGCCCTACAGAGTTACCTCTGTGATGGTGGTGGCTTCACAAGCACAGCGCAATTTTTGTGACTGAGTTCCTGCCTTCTGCCAGATTTATTGTAATTTTGGTGGGCGGGTCACCCTTTCGCCACCCCATAATATCCATCTTCGTATATCAGGTGACCAGCAAGAAGACACATTAGAAAATATAAAAGTTAAACCTGTGGTCACCGGGGTCCTTATTGCCACCAGGAAATGAGCCTGATTGGCTAATTCGGTGCAATATTACATCAGCAGTGTGACATCCAATTAAATTCAATTAAAAAAGTCAACACTTCAAGAAGCAAGTATACTGAGTTAATTTCAATTTGAATTAAATGTACAACTCTGGGTGTATCGTCCCATGAACCCAAGCACAGATTAATACTCCTGCCTTTTAAAAATGCACTTTGGAAATATCAAGGGCATATTTATGGATCATGCATGCATCACTTTCACACACTGGGGGGGGCTTGAAACCAAGAGATGGGGGTGAGTGACAGAGATATCCCGGCTCCGCAGGGCCCAACTGGACGCTCCCGGCCAGTCCTCATAGCATGGGGCGGGGGGGTCGGGTCTTCTGTTTGGATTTACTGGTCGTGTCAGGGGGGGTAGGGGGGACGCTAAGGGCCCCTGCAGATAAAGATCACTCGGCCCCCTGATTTGAATTCCAGACCCCCTTTGCTCGAACACGCAGACAAGCCCCGTACAGTTGTGACATTTACCAGTGATATAACATTATATTATCTTAAACTCCAGAGAGTGGGGGAGAGAGGACCGACACACATTAGAATGTAGATTACGGCGGCAGAAAGGAGCGGAGACCTTTATAAGTTAGCCAGGGAGCCGGCGAAACCGCGCGCGCTGCAATAGAAGCACAGAGACAGCATTTTATTTTTTTATTTCCTGTGACAGCAGAGCAGTCGGCGCACCCTTGGCGTTAGGTGCTGTTATTTACGTAAATGCAGCCGTCCTCGTCGCCCCTGCCCACGTTTCTCGATTTGCTCGTGAGGAGAGACGCCTGCAATTAAGACCCATTTTTCTTTCAAGCAGATCAGACGTTCTGTCGGCAAACGACTTATCACTCGCCTGTCAGGAACGCTGGATTGAACCCCTTTCACGGGGGGGCACCGATATAGGTCAACAGGCACAATTCTCTCCCATCAGTTTTGCCCCCCCGGTTTCTGAAAGGGAGCGACTGTCAATCCCGCACCATGCCGATCATTATGGGTTCCGAGTGAAGCAGAAAAACGTGCTAATAAACAGGCCGCGGTGCCCCCGCCTGCCCATCCGTCGTCGTGCCGCGGCGGCCCGCTCCTTCTGGCCTCGCTGTGCGCTAAATCCCCATCCAGCTGCTTGACCCTATTACACGAACATGATGGGCTCCCCTGTCACTCCAAATGACTGTGGCCCCACCCGAGCCCAATCGCTCTTCCGACAGGTGAGCCCCCGGGTTCATTCATCCACGTGTCTTTCCATGGTTGGCCGGTTGCCAGGTCTGGTGTGTGTGTGTGTGGGGGTGGGTGTCTTTAATGTGTGCAGGCCCAAAGTCTGGCGATAACCCGAGAACACGTGTGAAGGTTCGAAACAAGACTGCTGGTTTGGCTCGGACTCGGTTCTGCCTAACCAGTCCCACATAGCTCCTGACATTGTCTGGGTTTTGTGTTGATGGGGAGGGGGGGGCAATTCTGTGTCCTTAATCGAGCCACCACTGTTCTACTGCAAGCCCAATTGTACAAAAAGTGGGCAAAGTAGCAAACAAAGACTATGAATTCAAAATAGCTATATGAGCACATCAACTATATCATGACGTGAAATAGCTATATGAGGACAAGCTATATCATGACGTGAAATTGCTAGATGAGTACGTGAGCTATTTCATTACGTGAAATAGCTGTATCATAATGTGAGTCATATTAAGCTGAATGACCATAAGCAGCATGTGTCCACTATAAATGACATCTGATGGCACTGTGATGTGTTTTCGAAGTAACACAAAGCAGCTAAAATGTTCTGTAGTTTGTGGGCAAACTGCAGGTACATCAGTGAGAAAAAGGTTCAATGTAAGGAGGGGAATGGACTTAAAAAGGAGAACAGGAAATGTGGCTGCAAGTGGAAGCTCTCTGACAGGGATAGACACACACTTAGCGGGATGGTTCCTGAACATCACAGATAGAAACAAAAATGACCACAGAACTGAAACAGCACCTCTGTGAACCGGGTCCAAAAAAAACTTCACAAATGTGGGATTTAAGCCAGGAACGCTGTTCAGAGACCACTTGTGTCCAAAACCAATACACAAAGAGTGATAACCTGGTGTAGGGAGAAGAAAGTGTGGACCCCTGAGCGATAGAAAAAAGGTATGGTCTGATGAATCATCTTTCACCCTCCTTCCTGTATCTGGACTGGTTTATGCTTGGACAAAACCAAAGGATGCCTTCAACCCACAAGGGTCAACCTCGTGGGAGTCATTAGGTCACATGATCGCTCTGCATGGGTGTATAATGGCCAAGGAAAGAGAGGCCGTGTCACAGCACCAGGTGCACCCTAACAGTGCTCTTCCATGATGTTCCCATTTTCCTACATTACACACGCTGCTCAACAAATGCAATGCTAATATATTTTTAGCCAAGTCCATCAGGTTGTTCACCCCCATATGACCATTTAAAAACAATCAAGGACTACACTTAAGCACCTGCAATCTGTCGCTAATTAAAAGAAGACACGAATATGAGAAATACATATTATAAGGCAGCCAAATTTTAATCCTTATCCTGAACATGACTTAGATGAAAAGTCATCGTTTGGTGTTAAGATTCAAACGGAGAGAGGAAAAATAAGTGGTTTGTCAGGACCTTGCAGAGAATCTGCGTATGGATTGTACACTTTGCCATTGAATCTAGTCTAATAGAAACTAGCAATAACACTGATGTAGCTTTGTGGGGGGGGGAGACTGCTGGATTTTGGTGTTCTTTATCTCAGTTTATCCCGGAATATCTCTCCCATTGCACCAGCTCAGACAAAACGTTTAGTTCCTGTTTTACTTAATCAAGCCTTCGGCTAAACAGTTACAACTTTGAAAAAGCGCTAGTGGCCTTCCTCATCATTAGTGAAGCATAGAAAGTGCATGGTAATTAGGATACTTAAATTAATGTATGAGGTAATAACATATAAGCACAGATATCATTAAAATCGGCTGTATCTCACCACTTGCCGGTTATGCCATGGTTGACTCAATGGCTTCCAAGGCACTATGGGCCATAACGTGATGTAAACTAGCTATAAGCCCCTCCTACTGTTCCCAGTGTGGTTTATAAAATCAATGACATTCCATGTGTGAAATATTCTTTTACCAGGCATTAAGCAGAAATAACAGTGCTTAGCTTGTAGTGTGAAGCCAGCCAATTGATAGATCCCTCATCGAGACGCGGAAATCCATCCATTCGTTATCCAAGAACCACAGTGAGTTTGGAGCCAGTCCCAGAAAACACAGGGCACATGGCACAGTGAGCCCTGGACAGCATGCCAGTACATTCCGATTCACCTAACCACACGGAGGAAACGCACACGTACACATGGAGAACAGAGCCAATGAGGGATTCGAACCCACAACCACACGGAGGAAATGCACACGTACACATGGAGAACAGAGCCAACGAATGATTCGAACCCACAACCAGACAGAGGAAACCCACATGTACACATGGAAAACAGAGCCAACGAGGGATTTGAACCCACAACCCTGGGGGTGGGAATCCACAGCCTGTGTGGACATTCTGTTTACATTTCTTTTTATTTTCTAATGTGTGACAGATACCATCTCATGTTGGCCGTTGATATTTTTCTTAACCAATTAAAGAAGGGAATGATTATGTAAATAGGAACTGAAATTTATTCAGTCATCATTTGCCGAAGCCATTGATTTTTAATGAAAAATTCATAAATACGTCTGAAACAGAAAAAGTCTTTGTGCTACAAACAAACATCATAAAATTAAATATATAGTTAATGTTGCATATTTTTACAAGCAACTCGGTCACAAAGCTCTTTAAAGAGGTTTATAGTAATTTTTCCAGAGGGAATTGAAAAATAAAAAAACCAATTTGCCAATATTGGGAAAAACCTAAAATGATTCCCAGACCTCTGGAAGCACCGAGATAGAATAATTCTCTCGGAAAACTGTGCTGGAGAACCGACAACAAGTACAACTGCAAATAAATTTAAATTGTATATGAACATTGCCTGTAATATGTGCAAACATGTGTTGAGAAACGCTTGCTGACGGCTTTTTTAATGTGGTCAATCTTGGGATGCAGAATTTCCGTTCAATACGATAGAATAACGTTTTCGGGATGGCGGAAGAAGATGAGGTGCTTTTACTTTGTTTTTTTTTCTTTCGTCAAAGACATTTAAGAATTTCGAAGCGGGTTTCCGCACTTGCGGCTCGAAAACAAATGACTTCCAAGTCACCCCGTTCATCGCCATTTAGAGCCACTCGCGCTACGTCTCCCGTTAGGAATCCAATCAACATGCCAGTTAAATTGCTCTTCATCTGTCGAGATTAAGAGTGTGACTATTACCTCCGATTTAGCCGAAGTGTTGAGCGCTGGTCCATTTCTGCGAGGCCATTAGTAACACCTGGAATCATTCACATTAGTTTAAGATCTGGCATCATAAATTTCCAGCCATTAATGATTATTCTGACTTCTTAGGATAAATGGCTCAATGTTTTTGATAATGAAAATATACACTCTTCACCGGACCTTCCTTAAATTCACATTACCTTTGTAATGTACTTCATGGTTGATCATATCAGACGATGTCATAACTTTTAAAGGGAGAGGTTTATTAATTCCGAATATATTTCCAAGTTGTTTTATTCTTCTTTGTTTTATTTTCCAAGAATCAGGACTTGGAAAATTTCTTCTATGACCTGGCTGTCTTTGGAAGATGATGTGAAGTAGACCATCTTTATTTTTCACTGATAAATGAATTTATTAATTATTATTAATATATCGATTAACATTGGTTTTAACTATAGGATTCCTTAGGTTTGCTTAACTGCTTTGTCTTTATCTTAATGAGAAATCCGCTACTGAAGCTGATTCGGATCAGCTACCACAGTGAGGCGGAACATAAATACATATAAACACTAATAATAATAATAATAATAATAATAATATAATCTAAATGTTGCCGCCAAGGGTGTAACTTTGGTTTGAACATTGAGGGGTTGAGGTCTCCGCCCATACAGGGGGAGCCATGATTATTGGGGGGTGTATTAGCCGGTTTTGATTATTGGGAGGGGGGTCAAACCCCCCCCCCCGTAATTTATGCCCATGGTTGCTGCTGAATTTAACTTATCTGGGGTGGTGTTGCTAGCGCCTGTCCCAGCAAACACAGGGCTAGGCTGCATCCCGCATGTGATGCCGGCCAGTCTCAGGGAAGTACAAATATGTTAGAGCATAAATAATCGAAGTACAAGGCATATTTTTCCTAATCTAGTGAAACGTGAAGCATATTTAATTTAATGGCTCTTGCAAACAGAGGGAAAAAAAAGATTCAAAGGATGCGCTGAATGATTGAATAAAAAATGTGGACCCGACTAAACATCTACACACCTGTGGGGGCACAGTGGGACGGTCCAAGTGCTTTCGGGGGTAGAGCTGTCTGCTAATTATCTGCCGGCTTACACCAGGGACCACGGCTTGGAGAAGCAACTTCAATTAAACAATTAAAGAGCTGAGCCATAAAGAAAACCAGCGGACCTTATGCCAAAGACCACGGCCGCCCGGGCATGTACGGAGAGCCCAATTATAAAGTTTTGCTGACAACTGAATGGTATATAAATAATTTATTTCATATCAGCAATAAATAAGGCTTTATTTTCGTCTCCTTAATTCCTGAGACAAGGCGGCTGATTAAGTTTTAATTTAAGTCTGGTTTCAGATCACACCGTAGACGTTTTCCATTAAAAAGAGGCTGCAGTCCATAGGCTGCTAATGGTATAAATACTGGCTGCTATTGGTTGGTTCTAATCACAGTGAAAAGCCTTAATTGGTCAAAAAGCGGAGTTCCTTATTAGCGAAAGTTTGCTGCGCACTGTCACCGAAACACTTATGGTGCAGGAATCTTTTCGCCTGGGGGGATGCGCCTCATTCCTGTGCATTAGACACTAGTTATAGTGTAAAATTATATCAGGGTGCTTGGTTCCTCACCGCCAGGCCGGGTCCTACATTTTCCTGAATTTTATGTGATCCTCATCATGAAAATTGATTAGCTGGGAGCAGAGACGGGACACAGGTTAATCTCGAAGCTTAAATAAGGGACGTAATTCAGGCAGCAGGCTCAGCACTGTCATTCTCACCGCTTTCGCGGATAGTGTCAGCCTTTATGGCTTCAAAGAAAATGTCAGGGGCAGCAAACGACGTGCCGGTGAATAACCCGGGTTCGAGGGGGGCGGCATCTGTCGGGTGCTGGACCTCGGCGCCCCCTGCTCTCTGTCGTTTACGCACCGATTCTTCATCCTTGGCTTCCTAACTCCATGATCACAAATGTGATTTAGATTAACGGAAAGCGCAAGTTTCATCAGCACATAAACCTAGATAAATAAAGGATATTATATTTGCGTTTAGCTATCAAAAATAGTTTTTTTTTTCTTTACCAGATTCCTCGTGCTGTCAGATCGATAGTTTTCACTTCACAAATCGTTACGTCAGAGCGCAATCTCGCGTCTCAGCAGTGTCCCGAAAGGTAATATGGATTTATACTGTGAAGGACATTTTGCTTTATTCATTGGTATTTTGGTGTATTAAAATAATTTTGCTGAACTTATTACTGAATAAACAAGTTTTAATGTGTACCGCAACAATTAATTACCCAGGGAAAAGGTTAATATAATTTTCACAAGTGACTACTCATCTGTAGCTAATGAATTCCATACTGTTATTGCACTCTCTCCCGGCTTAAAAACACGCTTTTTTGAATTTTTACGTACAATAATAATGGCAAAAACCCAACACCAAACGTTAAAACGAGAGGAGTTTGATGATGTTCCACGCGTGGTGTTAAAAGCGCTTTTATAGGGTGACCAGATAGTCCATGACAGGCAAGAGCTAGGATGGGATTTCAAACCTACTTTTCCAATTATAAACACCTGGATTTCACTTTAGCGCCGAGTTCTTGCTGTGTGCTGATTGGTCAGTCTCCTATAATCATGCCCGTGTCACTAATGTTAATGTGAAACAGCTGGATGAGTCTTTAATTCAAGGAAACAAAGCAGCACAAGACAAACTGAACTAGTTTGTCAAGCACAGGAGCCGTTCAGTTTTAAAATAGTCTGTAAAACCGGAAGTAGCTCATAGTGTCCCACTGACATGGATTATCTGGTCAGCCTATTTTATGGTCATATAAATAAATCAAACCTATATATACATATAGCACTTGAAAAGTCCAAGAATATTTAATTTATAATAAATAGTTATAATTGGTCAAGAATCAAGATCAAAAAGAATGGTTCTCAGTGACTCCTCTGTTAGAGCCGTTTCCTTCCCGAAAACTTTTCCGTTCTAAATGCTAATCTTTCGGTGTGAATCAGTGCCTAATCTACTAAAACTAATTAATGTGTTAGAACTGATGAAATGTTACCTTTGCATTTTTCCCCCTTGTACTCAATTATTGCAGGAGCTGTAAATAAATCGATATTCCCAATCCAACAGTTTAAAAAAAAAAAAACAATCAAGAAAAAGAGCGATTCCCTGAGAAAATAACATGGAATAATATTTATGGACTGCCTTGCCGGCCACCGCAGAGGCTGGTGGCCATGAAGCGATTTCTGTGAGTGTATTAATAAGCAAATGTAGCTACATGACGGAAGTGCCACATGCCAATAATTTGGCCGTTTTTTACACGCCAGAGTAATTGAAGGATTTAATGAGAAACAAACCAATAAAGAGCAAGCGGCCCATGTCAGCAGTGGGACTGGGGGCCCAAATTACCCCACCTCAGCGGTCTTTTCTGTTTGGTTTGAGCAATCGGCCGTTGAGAAGGCATCGTGGCGGTCCCAACCCAGCTAGCCAAAAAACGAGCCATCCTACAGTGTGTTCTTGTTCAATAGAGGAAGTAAAAAACAAATATATTTTGATTTACATTAATGTTTTCTGTATAACTACCGACCCAACCTTGTTAAAGAACGCTCTTTTGGTTTCTGTGAAATTTGCGAAAATGTTTTTATTTGAATTTTTTTGGGGCGGATTTACATTATAAATATGTCGGTAAAGCTTTATCGGTTCAGAGAAAGTGCTTAATATTTAATATCGCATTTACCGGTACAGATTGAGGCCTTATTCAGAAAACATTCATTAATTTATTTTCTAGACGCCTTTGTCCGGTTGATGGTCTTATCGAAAATGAAACAGGTCCTACGAATTCCCCCACTTACGTAAGATGCGATCGTGTTTCTCAGCAGAACAGGTTGAGAGTGAAATGAAGACCTTTCGTAGGGTCCATTCCATAATTGTTGTGCTGCCAGTTGAACTTAGTACACGCGCTAAACCACACTAGACGTGTGAATACTTGTCTCTGTTATGTTGAATTCAAGCTGGCCCTGCAGTAGAGTTTTTGTATCTCAGGCCAAAAGGCAGCTGATCCTCAGACTTTCCCTGGCAAAACGGCGTTGTGCGCCAGAGGGGGTTTTGCAAGCGGTTTCGGGATGACGTGCTAACGAATCCAGTACGTCAGCAGGTAGAATTCTGCATAGAACACCTCATTCCACTGGCATGAGCTTCCCATGTTGTATACCGAAGGTCAGACTTACACAAAGACTAACCTGGAGTGCAGGCCAAGTCCCTGAGATGTAGGGGGCTCAGATTTTTTTCCTGGTTGTAATTGCAGAATTTTGTGTTGTAGGTAGGACCCCCAGCAAAGACCTTAGCTTATACTCAGACCTGGGGAATGCTTGTTATTGTGTTTAGCTTAGCTTCCACTTAGACATAGTGCGAAAACTGCAACCAAATCACAGAGCCTCTCTTTCATACACCGGAGAAGCACTGACGGAAGGATAATATTCAAATAAGAATGATACATTTACTGTACACAACACAGCATACTGCGAATCATAATGAGCAAAACTGAATGTTACCGCATAAACATAATACAGTTATTAAAATGTAGTATAAAGGAAAGACGATATCTGACAGATTCGGATCAGACGTATTTTGGTAACTCCTTCGATTGCATTTCGGATACGACTAATTTCACTGGCGTCCTGGGTTTTGTCCACCTTGAATCTGGTGCATCCTGAGATACGCTTCAGCTTCACTGTGACGCTATGCCGGGTAAGTGCTTATGGACCGTGGATGGATGCATGATTGTGTTTATTATCGATTAGTGGAGTATTATAGTCATTATTTGGCTTTTAGTGTCTGGTACACTCTATGATGCCTGGCTTGTTCCCTGTTTTGTGCCTGTACTGCCCAGAATAGGCTCCAGACCCCCCGTGACCCCAAACAGGACAAGCGCGTACAGAAAATGGATGGATGGATGGTCTGGTACCCTGAGTATTCCTTACAAATGGGGATTCTTTAGCTGTGATGCAGTACAGAAGTGCTAGATATAAACAGTCTATTACTTAATAATGATGTGATTATCATTAAATAGGCCAAACCTGCTCTGTGGGAGTCCCGTTCTCCGTTTGCCCCAATTTCAAAGATGACCTCTTGGCCTCAGCCAGTTTGGCAGCTTCAAAGACTGACGCACCGGGCCATAACAAGGCGTCTCCTGGTCCGAGCCTGTTCTGAAATGCCATCGGGGGGCCCGATTTAAATGCAGAATTAGCAGTTGCCTGCACAGAATTATGTTAAACATGACCTCCAGTTGGAAATCAATATTCTGCTTAAGGAACTGGCCCTCCGGTAATTTAATGAAACTAAATTGCATCGCGCGACAGCAAGGTGACGCGGGACTGGTTTGGTCTCCATTCCACCCCCCCCCCTCCATTCCCCACCCCCCACAGCTATTAGAAACAGCTGAGAGGGCTAGAGGTGGAATCTGAGCAGGCCCCTCCTTTGTTAAAACGCTTAAGCTTGTTTACCACTTAAATATACACTTCACACGTGCCATTGACTATAAAGGTGTATGCAGAGGTATGTTTGAATATTTTTTTAAATACAACTAATTTGACTCCAATAAAACTAATGAACACCGTAACACTAACCTCCTGAAACCCACCGACCCACCCTTCAGAAGTCCCTCCATGGCCCCTCCCACCAGGAGTCTTGGGATCCATGGTGACGGGTCACACGGCAACAGGCCCCTTGGCTTTAATTCGGGCAGGAAGCCTCGCCCAGGAGGACACATCCCCATATATCCTGGGGATGGCTTACCGCGTTCGGTGGCTGCGGTGGGCGGAGCCAGCAGGATGGGGACTATAGGGGTGTCAGCAGAGAGGAGGACACCATATGCCTCAGCACAGTCCCCGACCCCCCCGCCCCCCAGCCTGCTCCAAAGCTCCGTACATGTTTGACCTGAGGCTCTTGTCAAGGAAGAGCAGGGATATTTACCCCAGTGCCCCCGACAAAATCTTCCCATGATACCCTCTCTGTTCCCCATTGCCCCCCCCCCCCTTGCCACCAGTGCCTGGGGCAGAGATGCTCAGAAACATGACGGGCGCATGCGTACCGCGAGGTGGGGCTGGGGCTGCCCTCCGCATGCGGAGGTTGTTTACAGAGCCGTGCGCCGTCGCGATGCTGCTGCCTTGGCGACTGCAGAGGGAGTTTGCGGCGAGGGCAGTCCTGTCCTACGGGCTACTAACCGTTATCATGCATCAGCAACTTTTCCGGCCCATGCCTCTTTATTTATTTATTTATTTTCGTTTTTAATGCAACAGTAGTACCGTAGCGTAAACGCACCTAGCTGGCAAAAAGGACCTAGGAGTCACATCCTTCCTATGGAAGGTCCAGTGCCGCCAGCCGTGACCTCCCCCTGCACTCAGCTTCAGAGCTGGCTTCACTTTAAGCAGCTGTTCGTGTGGGAGCTGGGCGGCCGGGGCCGCGGCCCCCCGCGCCCCCCCCCCCCCCCCCCGGGGCCCGGGGGGGGGCGGGGCCCGCCCGGCCCCGCCACCACCTCCAGCCCCCCCCAGCCCATGCTGGCAACCTTTCCTGCTCCGAAAACGTACCTCCCGACTGAGAAGGTGAGCCGCACACACAAGCCGCTCCTGTAACTCTAACCAGCCATGACTTCATCACTTGACTCTCTAGGCCCCGGCGGGCCGGCGGGGGCGGGTCGCTGCCCCCCCCGCGGCGCCCCCCCCCCCCGGGGCGGGGGGGGGGGGGCACCGGGGGGG
>JAODLD010000047.1:5467785-5522695 GCA_026781065.1 Mormyrops boulengeri | reverse complement strand
CCCCCTCCCGATACTCCAAACTGACATATACTGCACAACAGAGACAAGGAGCGCTATGATGTGAGGGAGACAGAGGATAACAGCGAAAAGACAGGCCCTTTCTGAACCGTTTTGACTGGATTTGCCGTTTTAGCTAAATGACATTTGGAAGCTTGAAATGTATCGACTTAGAGTGTAAGAAACAAGCAGCTTAATTTGCTGAGGAAGACAACGAATTTACTGCTGGGTGACTCAGACGCATCTACAGGGACCAGTGACACACACAGCAGTAGCTGTTTTTGTTTGCGATATTTTATTAGCAGTCTATTTTTTTCATTTAATTTTTATTAAAATTTATTTATTTTTACAATCACCAGAGAAGCAAGGTGCCGGTCCCTTAACTCAGACCTAAAATCCATCATTTTCTGTATTGCGTGCAATAAATAATTTTAGAATCATTTTGATGGGCAGGTATTACATTAAAGCGTTTAATAATTTTGAGTGGTTTCGAACGCCAAAGCTCGTCAAAAGAAAAATGCAAATATATAATGACTCCTACACCTAAATTAATATGGAGAGACACCCCCATGTCATTTGTGTCTCTTTATTCATATTAAAAAAAAGAACGTGGTAGCAGGCATATCTGTTAATGGCACGGTGCTCCTTTAATATTTTATTTTTAACCACCCTAATTGTGTTTTTAAGCTTGACTTCCTGTAATACTGCAAGATGAGGTGTTCCAGTGAGGGAACATATGGTGAGGGACTGTAAACCTCCAGGCTGGGTGCATGACAGACGCATCCACTGCACGGGCATCACAAGCGCCCACCGCAGAATATACTCACTCACCCATTAAAGAAGGCAAGGAAAGGACATGGCTATGCTATACACACACACGCATGCATATATATATATATATGTATATATATACATATGTATATATATATGTACATATGTATATATATATATATATATATATATATATATATATACATATACATATACATATATAGCAACGGTGGTGTTATTGCTGTAAGTAAGTTACAGGTTCCCTGGTAAGCCATGATCTTTGGGGGCACAATGATCTAAGATTGCTTTTCCCACCCCAATCTCTTCTAAATGTCATTTCCAGTGGAAGAAGAACGGGAACAGGCAGAAATAATATACAAGCCCCACTGTACACAGGTGGGAACACGGCTACACGCCTCGCCCGGGCCGAGAGGGGGTGGGCGATCTGGCGATCTCTCGGGCATGAGGGACCCCGTTCCACGGCCCCGGCGTCCGTCCCGCGCAGGCCTTGCCTGGAGTCTTTGGGTGGCTCGTGCCTGTGCGACCTCGAGCCTCGATGGCCCATGACGTCAGGAGAGGTAATTTTTCAGAATGGGGACCGACCAGATGCATGTCATGATATTAACCAGAGAGAAAATGAGAAGTGGGGCCGGGATCAGGCAGCTCATGCTTGGGGGGCAGCTGAAGAAAAAACATTTTTAGCAGATGTTTAACGTGTTACAGTTTAAATGGCTGGCTTGACCGCTATAAATGTATATGCCGTGAAATCTAATCTCTGATTCATTATTTGTTTAAGTAACATAGCAGAAATCACTCGAAGTCTCTCCAAAATGCCTGCCCACTGCAGCGTCTGTGATATGTCTTGTTTTAAATTAGGTTGACATAAATGGAAAAAAAAATGAAACATGACTTAAGTGTTAGACGCCGTGACACCGCCGTCAGTGTCACAGGCATAATTAGCATGTCCGGTCCGATAATACCCACAACATCCAATAAAACTTTGGGTGCTGGAGTAGGATGTGCTTACAGACCGGATTCCTTCCCAGTATCGACGTTGACCATAGCTGTTTACATGCCGAAAATAAAGAAATAAATTAATAATACATAAATACACAGATTTGCTTTTTAAAGGTCAGGATTTCATTGATTTATTATTGACATTAAAGGTGTAAAGTGCTTTATTCATTAATATGTATTTCAAATGGACGTCATTCATAACGCTGTCATTGCTCTTATTAAGATAAATAATGTAAGCAGTGCAGAGAAATCGCCGTCATCATCATCATCATCATCATCATCATCATCATCATCAGTTTACAAAGTGGAACATAGTCTCCTTGTACAGGTTCACAGGCCATTTGCAGAACTTACCAGCATCAAGCCCTGTGGCAATCCAGCATACCCGCCACAAGGGGGAGCTGTGGCTCTGCCTCGGCTGATCTGGCATCCGGGCCCCCATCAGCGGAGAGAGAGAGAGGGGGAGAGAGAGAGAGAGAGAGAAAAGCAGTCCCTACCCCCCGACCCTCTCTTTTAACGAGCCCTCGAGCTGCGGGGCTCCACTGCTCCCCAGAACCCAACTCAGGTGACTCCTGGGGGGGGGGTGGTTTGGGGGGGGCACAGCACAGTGGCCATGCTGTCCCTGTACCAGGGCATCGCTGGTGTGGATGACAGAGGCAGGAGAAAACCTGCGAAAGGCCCGGGACAGTAGACTGTCCAAAAAAAAGGATTACGGCTGAAGACAGAAGTAAAAACATTCAATGATGAAAACACGCCCCACGCTCTCGGTGGTGAAGTTAATTTTTATGCCTCATCCCTGGGGAGGCCGTGGTCTTACATTCCTACACCACATATATACCTTATCTATATGTGCGTGTGCAAATATATATATAGACACACACACACGTACATACATATTCAAAAGCATTTTATGCACTGCCGATACATTTAATTGTAAGAAACTAACAATAATTGTAACTGTATGGGCAAACTGATCTCAAACCATACGGCGTTTCGTTCGTATATCAATGATAAGCAATGACGGTGACAAAACGTGGCAAATGGAGAGACTGATCGTCACTGGCACCAGGCAAACGGAAACTGGAGATAAAACGGGCATAATTAGCATCAACACATGCACGCTGCGTAAACCCCCCCACCCCGTCATGATTAATTCATCCCCCCATCGCCAGCTTTAACAACTACTGGTAGGGATGTAAATATTTGTAATAAACAAAACAAAAAAACCCAAAACAAACATATTGGGCAGACTTTAAAGAGGCACAAGTGAGTGTGTATAATTGTGGTTGTACCTCTCTCATGATGACTGTTTCCTATATGCAAGGCACGATTATACGTAAGAAATTTCACAAGTCTGGGGCAATTAGGAGAAAAGCCCTCATTTCTGTCGGAGAAATTGCATTTGCTTGTCTCCAGCACGTGTGTGTATTCCTTGTGTGGCTTGTCGAAAGCTGTCATTTCAGAGAAGAAAAATTGCACGCGGGCAAGGCAGACTTAGAATGAACTTTAGTTTCTAACAATAGAACAAAATAGAACAAAAAGTGTCCTTTTTAATGTCACTAATTAAACAAAATAAATATTAATGAAGTCCAGTTTGTCTGTTATCCAACTGAATTCGAGGTATTTGCCTGAAATCCCATAACATTAAACTTGGTGTGCCCCCCCCCAATAAAAAGTAAAATCCTGATTGAGTAACCTGAGCACAGGTTCGTGAACATTAATTCGGGCCTAACATCTGCCCCGGCTGCAGGACGAAGCAAAACCCAGAGGCATCCCGTGTCTTCCAGAATCTTTCCAGTCTCAGTCTGTGGGGAGGAGCTGGACGCAGGTTCTGACTGCTCCAAACGGCCCGTCCGCCTGGGCCACTTGCAGTCCAGCGACACGGCACCTCCCAGAAACAGGCAGGGACAGACAAGCCCTCGTTGGGTTTTGGCAGTGTTGGGTCTTGAATGTCAAGGAAGACAAAATGCTAAACTTTAATAAAAAATTTGAGGTATACATTAAGACGTACGTGTTTGGCATATTATGTCAAATAATACAATAATAATAGATATAATAATACACATGTTAAAAGAAAATCTGTTAATCCTGATTTATCAGTTAACAAAAACAGAAATTCGGAAGTGATTTCTGATTTCAGAATTGGAATTTTTGACTTTTCGTGAAGTAGTTTTACATACAAAAAAATTACTTTGGGGTGTTTTGCAAAACAATCAAGGACAATCAATATAATAAATTATGCCTGTGAATAAAATAAAGTTACATGCAGATAACATGCATAGTCCAACGTAGCTGAAATTCAGCTGGCCAAGTGCGGACTTCCTCAGCCACTCAGGCTCCAATAGGAAAAAAGCAATGCAAAAGATAAAAAAAAGCAAATGATTAGATGAGACAGAAAAAAAAAGTGGCACGCTGCCTTTTTCCTCTCGACCCGCGGAGCGGTTTCCTATTTATGCCTCCCGATGATAAAAGGCGAGAACTTTTGACTCGGTCTTTAAGCGGGCATTTAAATGGGCGCCCGGTGGCGGCGGCCGCCGCGCCGGATGTGTCAGGCCGGGCGAGCGCCAAGGAAGTTTGGCATGTATCTGTACATTCTCAAGATGGCATGTTTACGGCTCCCGCCAGCCGGGTCGTGCCTCTGTCCTAGTAAACGTAGTGGAGTATGAAAAAGGCAATTACATCTCACTGGGTGACCTTTAAACAGCCATGAATACCTCCTATCTATACATAATTATAATCGGTGATGATTTCCGAGTGTTACAGTCTCCTCCAGATACTTCTGTGGGCGTGAGTGTGTGTGAGCCCTCTACCGGCGTCTGCACCACTATCAACGGGTGTTTAACCTCCAAAACAATCACAATTAAAAAAAAGAAAATCGGGATAAAGGTAGAAAGAGGGGAAAAACACACAGAGACGACAGCGTGGAGAGAAAGAGACACGGTTAGCTAGGGATGTCAACCTCCCCAGTCATCCTAATATAAACACAGCAAATAAGATGTCGGCCTGTTTGTATTCATTATCAGTTCTTACATGCTCTGGCTCTTGCATTAAACATTAGACAGCCTCTGATGTCTGCTTAACAGTTTAATTCCCTCCTCAGTATTCAGGCTGTCATAATAAAACCAGCCAAGCGAGCAAAGTCAAATAAGAGCGAGAGGAGGCAGCCGGCGTTGCCGGGGCGAGGGGCGCCGTCGCCGGGGCATGTGGCATTCGTGGCGGCCCGCCGGACTGCATCCCGGCCTCCCCCCCACTTCCCATCGGAGCCGCTCTCCAGTTCAATCTTCCTCGCCGGCGCCGCGGCCCGGCCTATCTCCGGCGAGCAGGGTGAGGGGGGGGCGCACGTGCTGTGCGGCGATAGTGAGGCCCCCTCCGACAGGGGCCCCGATTTCTGTTCCAGCAGAGCAGCTACAATGGAGGCCACTCCTGTCGACAAAGGGGGGGGCAGCCACGGAGCGAGATATCCACTCTGCGGGAAGATTAGTGGCACTAAATCCTGCTCCTTTTTCTTCTCCTTTTCTTAAATGCGCATTTCCTAAACTTATTTACAGGGCGGCGCTCTCGAAGCCTCAAAAGGAGCAGGAGATTATCTCCGCCAAAGCGTGGCCTGCATTTTCTTTTTCAATAATCATTTTTCCCAACTGCGCTCCCGAGATCCCGGAGAAGTGGATAAAGACAGACCCGCACGGGAGAGTGTGAGCCGCTCCCTGTCCATTGCAGGCGTCCGTTGCGGACGCCGTTTAACGCGTGATTTATGTCGAGCGGCCCAGGTTCGGTGCCCAGCACCTGTTAACTCCTTTTGCCTTTGTGGGGCGGGAATGAGTATGAGGGGTGGCCGGGGGGGGGGGCGCAATCCAGAATGTCACAAGCGATAGCAAAATAACTCAGCAAACAGGTCAATAAACGGTTCAATACGAGTGACGCTATCCAAACAAAGAGTTCCAGTCATTAATTTTAAAAAGTTCTGCGAATCTCCTTTGAACAGTAAATATTTAATCGGCGTAATGCATCAGCTGCCCCCTCATATTTTATGTCCCGAACAGGGTTACACGGCGAAACCAACTGAAAACTAATTACCTGGCAACCAGGCTGAACCACCATCATGAGACCGGAAAGGTCAAGATAGTTGGACAGACACTGACAAACTCCCACAATGCTGAGTGTCAAACGTCCAAAAAATGGTCACCGTGCCCCAGAAGACATCAGATGGACCCAGAAAATAGGTGTATAACTGTACAGCTGAAACATTTATTTTACATGAAAACAGAGAGTGGGAGAAGAATTAAAATAAAGAAAATAAACATGGTTTTTAAAACGAAGAGCCAAAATAATTTACAACTCTGCTTGGCAGATACCTGATTAGCATAACTAAGAAGGCACAAATAAATGTTTTAAGTTTAGTTAAAGTTTTATAACAGGTCATAAGATCATTCGGATACATCAGCACTTGACATGTATTAAAGGTTAGAGCGACGGCACGAAAAATGTAATATTGTCATTATTTGTGCTTATTATTCCAAGTTTTGTTCTTTTCCTTCTGGGAGAGGATGTGGAGAATTTTATTATGGGTAGGAAGGTAACGGGGCTGATGAGCGGGTCGGGGAGAGTATGGAAAGGTACTGGAGAAATAGCATATGGGGTGAGGAGTAAACTGGAGCCACCATGGATAAGCTGGTCCTGGGAAAGAGTCAGAGTTATTAAACTGCCGCTTGATGGAATGGGAGGGAAGGAATGGAGGAGAAGAATTTAAAAAACTCGGAAGTTAAACAGGCTTAAGGCGTATTGACACAGCACAAACATTATGGCGGTGCAGTGAGAAGCTGTCGCGGCTCTGTGCGCTAAAACAGCACAGCCGGTTCAAACTGCACACCAGCAGTGCGTTAGAAGCCCCTGTTTTTACCGGATGCCATCGAGCTCAGGTCTCCAGAAGACGTTGCTTTTACGTGTGCATGGTTTTAGCTAAGTTGAAGTAGCGAATTGTGCATCTTTTCCATTCAAATTAATCGCTCAAAATAGAAGGAGAGATTGATATAAATTCCTTCATGTGGGGAGCTTCTTATTTCCAGAGGGGAGGAACAATTCTAGGAAAGATTGCCAGGTTGGAGACGGACATCGTTCGAATGACTAATCCGTAGTCCGGGTAAGAGTGCTGTCTCGGGCCCGTCGGGCAGCTGAGAAGACGCCCGAGAGAGGATAGCTGGAGGACCTGCGGAACATGAGGCGGAACATGAGGCAGAGCTGCGGCCGACTGCTGGCACGTCCGGCGTGCGTTTGGGGTTTAGCAGGCAGGTTTGCGAGCAGCACACAAAAGAAGGGAGACCAGCCGGGGGGGGGGGGAACGCTGTTGTCTCTGTCCCTGGAGCCAATCCTGGATGTCATACAAGACCCAGGCGTGTTGTGCATCGACCAGCAAGAGTCTAAAGATGAATGGTCTGTACAGAGCTCTGAGTGTGAGACCTAAAAATTCGAAAACCCACTATAATGGTGCAGGACAACTTTATTAATCTCTGCAAGGAAATTAAGGGCATATATTCATAAATGATGCATGTGGCAGTTAGCAACTGCAATTAAAACCTGGCACTATTCATATCACCACTACGTTCAAGTGTCAGTAGTGTGAGTCCATTTGACCCCTGAAAGGACGGCAGCCCTAAAATCCGCAGCGGAGCACAGAAGTTGGATCTGATCACATGACTATTTTCCCCATTCTGGGAATCCCTGACACCCTCGACAGCACCAGGGGCAGAACCGGCAGACTACCCTGGGAGTTCACTGGCCCAGGAGGACACTCCTTCCCTGTAGCCCAGTCCCCTGTGCTTCTGGGGGGGCGCGGCGCTACAGTATCTCTCCCTGTTGTCCCGCCGATTAAAAAAAAAGAACTAGATCCCAGAGATGTTCCAAATACCCCAAAACATACAATCCTCAAAAAACATCAGTCAATTAATCATTAATTAAGTCAGACATTAAAAATTAAACAATTAAGTATGGCACATATTTACAACCCAGTTTGTATAAGTACTGGATTTGGTGTCGGAAAGGGGACACTATTCTTCCCTGCTTCTTAACTGCTCCTACCAAAACTGTTCTGCTCCCCGACTCAATCGATCGGTCACATTTTACTCCAGTCCACCTCCCCTACCTCTATAAATATTGTAATAACATGGTTTAAAGACTAGTTACCAGCCTGTGACCGAATCTCAGTGTCAGGCCGCTCGCAGTTTGCAGGCTGCTTGAATCAGATTTGCTGCAATGCAATTTAAATTGGGTTTGGTACATATGGGCAGAGTGCATTGACTACAAGGGCGAAATCAATCCACAGAGAAATAACTCATCACTCCCCAGGACGTCACTTACATTACGTGTTATTGTACATCATAAGATTACAGCGGTGGATCTCGGTAATTGTTTGAGGGAACCTTTAGCCTGTCGCTTACGTTACGCCCAAATGGCGGGAATAATGCGAGAGATGTATTGGATCTTGGATCTTTTTTCAGCGTTGACCTTCGGGGCGCATGCGGTTCTGTAGTTACCCAGCAGGCCTTACGTCAGAGCGGCGAGCAAAGATGCCACGTTGGGCCAGCGGAACGCCAAGTGACGTGGTACTGTCACGTGCCCGAGTTGTTTCCGTAGCGACAGTGGGCTCTTTTCCCGTACCCCACCCCTGAACTGCGTACTGAGGTGGCTGTACATTGTGGCGCATCCTCAGATGAATGTCAGTTTACGATACAGTAAATAGAGAAAAACCGGCCATCTCACACTTCCCCGTAATACCTTGATTTATAGTTGTTGTTGAAGTTGTTGTTGAGTTATTATATATATAACTGACATATATTGTATATACTGCATGAGACCGTGATGGTACAGGATGGTTAAGTCTTTTAAAATGGGCTCAGATGTTTCCAGAGCTATTAGGAGATGAATGTGGGGATTATGAACAGGATTTCCTGCCATATTATATCACTTGTATCCTGTAAAGCAGACGGCATTGTTCTGCAATGAACAGGTCATGCTAAATCAGAGCTAAGTCTTACTGACGTCCCCGAGAAAATGTCAGAGCTGAATTTCCGGTTATGCGTCTCATCCCACTTCAGATTCACGTCCCCGGGAGTTTCGTCGAGAAGCTTCAGGCCCCCAAAACAACAAACGAGTGTATTTCTGAAACGAAACTGGGAGACGCCCTCTGACAAATTGCTATAGCGTAATTATCATAACGAGGCTAAATCAGACAGGAAAAAGGCAAGTGCAGAAAAAAAACGAGGACTTGCGTAAGGTTTTAGCGAAAGCGTGGGCCATCTTAACAAGTCTGTATCAAAGCTTTGAAGAGTCTCTTTAAAACGCCTCTGCGCCGACTCAACAGCGTAGCTACATGGAGAGACTCAAGTCTCCAACAGTAGGGCCCCAGAAAGTGGAAAGATAATCCAAGCAATTTCAGGTGGGGGGGAGGGACGTTTCTGGTCTAATCATCGTGGTAATCACCAGGAGTCGACACTTCTGCACAGGTATCGCACTTAGTTTTAGAAATTTTTTCCATCTTCCATTACAGAGATAAGATTTTAATCCCGCTTTTTCTGAAGCTCCCAGTTTCCTGTAAATTCAAGAGTTTCCTCCATTATGTAAAGGGAACACAACAAGGTCAATATCGCTTAAAAGGCTTAAAACAGCTTAAAACTGCTACAGAGCCTAATTAGGGACTGAGGCAGAGTGGCTCCATATTTCATTTAACTATACACTTTTATTTGCTTCTGTACGTAAGAAGTGAGTATCTTATTAATTTGCAAATCTAGTGAAAAAGCCCATACAGTGAGTGTGGAGAATGTTTAATGAAGAGTTTAAAGAGAGCTCATTTTGCAGAAGCCTGATTTAGGAGAGTGTGTCGATCAGACCACACTATGATCTCTGATCCTGCGTGAGGGTGTGGATCTGACCCGGCCGCTGTCACCGGAAGGCAGATGGGTGCTGTTAAAGAATCACTTCATTTCCTGTTTAATCACTATGCACAATTCATACAAAAAACACACTGTCAGACATTAAATTATTTGGCGGCCTTTGTAATATGCCATGGAAGTGAACCACTAGAATTGATGTCCCAATAAATAAGTAAACAGTTAAAAAAAATAATAACAAGTAAACCATAGATACTTTAGTTAAGAATACAAATGGAGTACTGCACAGTACCAGAATTGTCTATAAAATTAAATGACTGGGTGACTAAAACGAAAATGTCACCTCACAAATAAAATATGTCGCCATTGTCGATAGATGACAATGCAAATGAAACGTATCAGAACCTCCATGTTAGATAAAAAACAGTATTTAACTTCATTTCATTATATATACAAGTACTGTGTTAGCCAGTCAGTCTCTAATAGGGTACAGAAAGACACATAAAAACTGGAAAAATATTGAAGCTTTTAGTGTAAGTAGTGTGTCCTTAAAAGGCATATTTAGCCGGATGAATGTTAACTGCAAGGTAAGAATGTTGTTCTATCCCCTCAGTATCCAGACCAATTATCTGTAAAGTTTTTTTTTTCTTCCCTTTTTTTCCTCCGTATTTAATGCATCCCCCGTCTCCTTTCACCATCTGCCCTCCCCTCTCTAACATTCTGGAATTTTCATGAGATAGGACGAAAATGGGCATTTCCCTATTACCATCTCACTGTGGAAATCAAGTATGCAAGGAAAGTAGTGTATATACTAATTAGTGCTGAATTCATAATTACTGTGCTCATTGATGGAGATACATTTGAATACATTCATCTCCTCGGGGAACTGGCAGGCTGTCCAGAATAGTTGAGAGGAAAAAAAAATGCCCTCAGTCTTCTTTCTTCTCGAAATTAGGGATCTATGGCACACAGTCGTGTTATAGGAAAGAGATCCAAAGTGCTTGCAATTTCTTTAAATATAATTAATCAACTGAAGCATGTAACCTAATGAATGCATTTGATATCGGCTCCCATTCAAATGTGGGCTTTAGCGCTATCTGCTGCGTCGGAGCTGCAGAAAACCGCAGCGGAAGCTGGGGCCGCAACAGGACCCGGTCGCAATTCCGTACCGTCGCCCATCGCATGTCAACGATACGCGCGCCTGTCAAGTCGCAAAGGGGGGAGGTGAGAAAAAAAAAAATGACAGAAAGCCACCCGTTTTAATTGCTGCAGATTAATAACAATTAGCGTTTTCGAGCTACTGGGAAGGGCCGGGTGCCCGTTGCAAAGGCGCGGACGCAGCTCAGGGCCAGGCCTGCACTGTTGGGGCCGCGTGCCAATTCCATTAAGGGCCAACTTCCCCTGTATTATGAAACGGCCATGGGGAGACAAGTGCCATCCTTTGATTCTATCGGAACATTAGGTTAAAAGGAGAAATGGTGGAAATGGGTGCATACGGCGAAGACAGATTCAAATTCTTTGAGAAAACGCATCAAAAATGGTTCACACATACAAATATGTTACATGACAACTTGCAATAATAATAAAAAATACCTTGTGACTCTACTGGATAAGTGGTTGGAAGGTTTGATTCATATAAAAAAATAACAAGTGCTGACAATGGCAATAAAAAGCTGAAAATAAACGACACAGTGACGACAGATGCTAGGGTTGCATTGTACATATTAATGATTACTATTAATAAGTATTTCCTGGCCAATGAGAAATGAGCAATATCGAAAACTTCAACGGTTTGACTAGGTAATGACATGAAAGATTTCTCGGAATTCCCCGACGAACAAATGTCCCAGGTCCCATGGATGTGTCGACCGTGCAGCCCTGTGGTCGACTTGAGGCTCCGATTCCCTGACGGAATCATTCCATGGCTTCCAGCAACAGCTTTCTGACATTCACTGGTCTTCAACATGAAGTCCTCAGCTAGTTTTATGATTAAAATACAAAGCCAGCAAAGACTATAAAACAAACATAACATAACATAACAGAACATAAGAGTATTGTAATATTATGATCAAACACCAAACATCCTTCCCAATAATACGGTTAAGCTTAGAATTTGGAATTACCGTCTGTGTTAAAATATATGTGGGCTTGGAAATTTTGCTGAGACTCTACATAATTCTGTTATCAACTCATCAACAAAAAAGAACAAAATGAATAACCATTAATGTGGCAAAAATCTGTCGAACCAAACAAATACAAGAATGACAATTATGCTGCATTCTGTAAAATGAAGCTCACACAGTTCATGGTAAAGCTATTGGTGGAAAAGCTATTAACCAAGAAAAGGTTTCTGTGTTCAGTCCTGTGTTAATCCCGCCTAACGGGTCTCCCCATAATGTAATCTTTTGAAATGAATAAAACCCAAAATTACGAAAAATACTTGTTACCTGGTTTCAACTGCAACAGTCGTACAGTCGAAATGCAATATAAATTTGTAGGCTATTCAAGTTACACGATGGTAATTTTGTTGCGATATTGTAGGAAATAGGCCCATCTTACATGGAGGTGTGTTTAATACGCGTAGCACTTCTTGGAAATCATTAAAACGGACTCTTAGAATGCCAATAAAATTAGGGTAAAGAGTTTAATGGTTTAACAAAGAAATGTGTCGATTTTTTTTTGTTTTCATATCAGTCTTAAAAGCAGTCACAATCATAAATGCAGACATGCCCCAAAATGCTATGTCTTCAAATCTCCTAATGCTATTTATTAAATAATCCATTTACTTGTTTATTAGCACGTGTGCAGTGTTCTAAGTCTATCCTGATGCAAAATAATATCGAGTGGAGACCGTTTCTACTTTCTAGTACATCTCAAGCCCAAGGAGTCATAACTGATTTGACGGACAGGCCGTCCCTCCCCACCCCATTGGCTGCGCTCTCCTAGCCCCGCCCTTACGCCGACCTTAGGCCAATGAAGTAATTTGGAATTCGAACTTCACCTTAGTGTTAATGATGAAGCGCTGTGAAGTTCGGCCTGTAATGAGGCCCCATGCAGGAGGAAGGACCAGTTGGGAATGCAACACAGCCATATGCGAGGCCAATGTTGCATGAATTAACATACGGCGGGTCAAGTTAACATATGTACAGTGAAAAATGACTAATGACTTATCACACCAATGTTATTTTTGGACCTGCTTCCGAGCGTGCAACCTTTTCCGAGAGGAACGGCAAACAAGAAAAAAAAAAGAAGAAGAGGAAGAAGATGCTTCAACCGTCCCGATTCCCTGCAAGGAGAGGAGGGGAGATGGGGGGGGTGGAAAGTGAAGCCATATGCTTAGCAAAGAGAGGCGGGCAGGCTAGCGAAAGTAGTCTGGGGTTCGAACTGCATGGGGTACCACTACCCTGTCATGAAAGCAAGCCAAGGGGAATGAGGGGCCAGCGATGGTCCCGCTCCCCCACGCCGGGCGGGACAGCGGTACATCCAGACGACAGCTGCTACCCACACAGTCCCGAAATCTGCCACCGGTGCCCTGGGTTTCACTGGATACTAAGAAAGGCGGTGGGGGGGCCCAGGCTTTCATTTGGCAGGGTGTAAAAAATGCCCCGGGTTCCTTGATGGAAGAGGCAGGTATTAGCTCAGAGACCTCGGTGGTCCCTACTAGCCATTAGTTTCCTCCACAGCTGCACTAAGATCCGGACTATGAATCTGCCACGGCCGGTCATTCATCAGTTTCACAGTCCGCACCAGCACACACATTCCAATAACAACACGGCAGCACCCAGGAAAAAAATATATAAATAAAAAATAAATACGAAAATAAATAAATATATATAAAAAACATTTCAGCATCCGTGTCTGGCTGCCACCACCAAAGGCTCAAATACCAGTTATCAGCAGAAAGAAAAACAGGGCGAAAGACCGAGAGCAAACGTAATATTACGGGGAAAAGGAGCCCGAAACTCGGCCATGTGTGCGTTCGTGTGTCGAGGTGATGAAATGCGATATAAATTATTCGGGGCCCCGGCACGCCGGCGTTTCGTGTTGTTGAACGGCTTCTGAGTGATGTGGAAGTTCCTCCCGCCAGCCTGTCAAACAGGAAAGCTCTAAATGTTGGCTGGAGAGTTATGGAATCGCCTGTGGAAACAAATTGCGCAGGGTCAGACAGTGGGGTCGTCGGCTAAAACCCGTAATGTCAGGGTCCCCGCCTTTGGACTCGCGTCATCATTTTCGCTATTGTCCCCCCCCCCCACTCCCCCCCAGCCCCTGCAGCTACACCCCAGCCCTCTGGTTCCTGCCTCATTCCTCCGGTGTCCCGCATTTTCAGATGACGCAGACGCTTGTTGAACACGAGCATGTACATAATTTACTCAAAGCTACACATTGGAAACCCGTTTTGCGGCGACCGAGATTCTAATATCGGCAGGTCATCGACTGTGAGTGTGGCACTCAGCTATTTTTTTTAACCAGTCAGTTCCAAAAGTTATCCTAGCACAGCATAGCATTATGTATGTAAACATGGTTTCGGTGGAATGAGGAGGTTCTGGTCAATTTCACATACTCCAACAACAAAGGTGTTTCCTCCAGGAGGTACAGCCCAGAGATTTATTCTTGCTAATCAGAACACCTCTCAGATCCAACTGCCTGCGTGACCTGAGGGAAAGCAGGGTGCAGAAGAATGAAAATACAAAAAGGAGGCGAGAGAGCAGTCGCTTTGGAAAGTGTAGAGCGGACCCCAGTGGTGATCATCTCACTAAACTGCAGAAGCGGGCATGTACGCTTAAACAGTCCGACGTGTTTACAAACGGCTTTTCCTCCTAAATCCCTGTAAAATCCGCTCGCGCAGGAGTGACAGCATTGTTACCACAGCAGATATTCAGAAACCCTCTACTTTCTCTTCCAAGCCCGTTAGAATAAAGATCTCCATTACAAGCGTCTTTAATATTTAAGCATGACTTTCATTGATTTGTTTCTTGTTTTCTCCGAACCTTGACAACGCGGTAAAATAAATCATACTGGGGAAAATATAGAGGTAACATCTTTTATGGACTTCTTGTAGTCATCAATCTCCAGCTGTGAGTGAATTATCAGTGCCACAAAAAAGATCTATGTTTTCTGAGTTTCAATAATGTTCAAGCTGCAGGTGTGTGTGTATAATGTTCTCTCTCTCTCTCTCTCTATATATATATATATATATACACACACACACACACACACACACACAGTATATGTGTGTTTGTGTATTTATAATAGCAGAACTGAGGGCAGGTGACTATCATTATTGTGTGGTGAGAGACTTGTTTAGGGTGCTCTGTGTGTGTCTCAGTGTGTGTGTGTGGATTATGTTTATTTTACATTGTGGGGACCAATTGTAAAATAAAAACCTGCTTTTCTGACATCGTGGGGACCATTTTTCAGATCAACAAAGATCAAGAATATAAAAATGCCAAAAGGCTCGTATTTTGTTTGGTTACGTATGGTTAAGGTTAGGGCTGGGTAGGGGTTAAGGTCGTCATGTTGGGATTAGGGTTTTCCCCATAGAAATGAATGGAGAGTCCCCACAAAGATATAATTACAAACCTGTGTGTGTGTGTGTGTGTGTGTGTGTAGAGTACTGTACAAAAATCTTAGGAGGTCAAACAAAATGATGCTTATATGATCTTGGTGTGTCAGCTTAGCCATTTTAAAACCTCTTCTAAAATCACCCCTGCATTTACAGCCGTGTACACCCAGCTATTTTTTTTAATTGACACCTTGTATGGCTAACACTACCTCACTGACTTGTTTTAAATGAATTACCTGGTGGTGAAGTTTAATAAATGCATGCCTGGGGTGCCACTGAGGAGAGGTTTGGGAGCAAAGTCTGCTCTTCTGGTCATCCAACAAGACAACAGTAACTTCTGTTGCAGAAGAAATTTCTGTTAGTTTTTCTTACAACCCAGATAAATAGCTAAATCTAAATGTTTGCTTAAACTTTTGCACAGTACTTTGCGGACATAAAAAATGTAATATAACATAATACAAGAGGATATTACTTTGTTTGTACACTTTTTGAATGTAATTTTTTTCTTTCCTTGTTATAGTTTAAAAACTTCACCTAAAATTCTTCTGCATTGTGTATTTCTTTATGAAATAAATTTGTAAATCAAACAAACAATCCAAATAATAAAAAAACGTAAATAATATTCCAAATAAAATAACTCCATCCATATTGCTGATCCGTAATAATAATAATAATAATAATAATAATAATAATAATACTGATGATGATGACAGACCTTCCAGGGGATGCCTGCGCCGCTTAGTGGTAATGATTTGTTATCTGGAAAACAAATAAAAATAAAACATACCCTGAAAGGAAAGCAAACGAAAGTGAATATGCAGTGCTGATGGCGGCTGCCGGCGATGATGCCTGCATCATTCCAGCTTACGCCGGGCGGCGGACCGTGAGTGACCTCAGCCCACCAGCTTGTGTTGGAGCTCACGCAGAACATGAGTCACGTCTCCGGGCTTCACGCCGATGGATATGGGGGCTTTCGGGCCTTTTTATTACTATTTTAAACTCCAGTTACCTCGCTAATTGAATTCCTTCCCAAAAAGGAATAATCTCAGGGTGGAGGAATAACCCACATCATTCCTGTCACAAAAGGTGGCAAAACCAAACTAATTAGGGAGAAAGCAGCACGGATTAGGACGGCAGAGTTCACCGGGAAGCCCCCCCCACCCCCCTTTCCAAATTAACATCTAATGAGGTTTGTGTTTGAATCCTGACGGAGTGGAGTGGCGCGTGGTACGCGGCGGGAACGAGGGCTCTCAAAGTAAATGCAGGGCTCGGGGAGACGGGGCTGTTTCTGGAGAGGGGTCACAGGGGTGTAATAGACTTTCTTCCTGCGAGGACCCTCTTCACTGGAGTACCAGGCAAACCGGTCAGAGCCATCGCCTCGGCCGCGGGAAAATAAAGAAAAAAATCCTCACGCTGCCAGCACATGTCTTCCCGTCATTACTTTGACGCTTGCAGCGGTCTGACCCGAATCGCTGGCGTGCGGGTCTGCGGGGGGGCCACCACCACCCGGCACTTTCCGTCGCGTCAGATGAGGCCGTTCGTGTAATTTGCACGTGCCGATGGCGGAACACCTGACCGCTTCACCCAGATGATGATGCAACTATTTGTACGGTGTGGTTGGGGGGGGTGACTGATATTTAAATAACGACTGTCGACAAAGGGGATGGAGACCAGAGGGTTATGTTTCAGTAAAGAAACGAACAGGAAAATAGCAGGAAGTCAACTTGAACATAACTGTTATCCAACTAGTTCATAGATTATCTTTCCCCCTACTGCATGTCAATGATTGATTATTCCACTTAACAGAATATTCTCAGAATAGAAATCATTTTAAATACTTGTGACTTGCTAGGAAAATGACTTATTCTGTTTTACAACATCCTACAATTCACTTATTAAAGGAAAAAAGAATGAAGGATACAAAAGTCTGGTCTGTTAAGTCTCATTAAACCCTGAGTTTTATGGTCATGACTCTGTCAGTCCACCGGTGACTGTTTTTGTATTTGGATATATTTTTCCTTCTATAGGATAAATTGATGAGTATCACACATGTAATGCGAGCCACACCAGGCCAAGCCATCGTGAAATATTGCAATACCTTTATAAAACAGCTTTTAATAAATCGACAGTGTAGCACATTTTACCGGTACATGAACGTCAGACAATTTATAGGTCATTAACACATTTGTGCCCCTGCGCTGCTTTAAAAGCATTTCCAGCAGGAGCTAATTATTCACTCTACCTGTTTAACATACCTTAGCGCTTTACGCTGAAGCATTTTACAGTTTGCCCTTTCAGAGAGCAGGACATTTTGCCGAAGCCGTTTAAGCTAACTGTGAGCTGCCCCTACTGTACGGCATGGGAGACCCTGTGCGCTCAATGCCTGATACTTTAGCTGGGGAACTTTCGTTTCCCAGCTCTCGGCATGGTAGCACAGTTCTCGCATGACTGAGATCGCCGCCCTAGTGGGCATATGAGGCCAAGCCAGCCGGCCTAGCGCGTAACCAAATAATGGGGAGTACACATCACAGAAATGGTCACATGGTACATCATGCCGCGTAGATGGAGGACTTTCCAGGGCTTGCACACAGAAAGATAAAGTGTATTGTATTTTAAAAAGTGAGTTTTTTTTTTCTTTTTTTCCTGAAACGGGAGGGTCGAAGCTTATGGGGGATTTTAATGAGGTTTTAATAATAACTGCCGATCGGCACGTCGCTCGTCGAGACGCCGGAGCTGCTTGCCGCCTTGCTAAGAGCTGGCCCTCGGCGCTCACATTGATGTCCGCCGCCGTGGAAACCGGAGGGCCGCGCCAAGGTAGGCCGCCAGCGCACTGGGCCGCCGCTGAATGCTAAACACTCTCGTGGCGAGGAGCTTAGCAGACCCGCCGCCGTAAGACGTCCTTGTCTTCGGGTTGGGGGGGTGGCGGCGGGGATGGGGAGGAGTGGACGTGGGCAAGATCTCTCCTTCACTTCAAATAAACTCATTTATCTGGCCGGCACGTCTTACATTGGCTGAAAGGTGAGAGGATGTGCGGAAAATTTGGAAACCGGCACAGTATACAGAGAGGCCGCTAAAATGGCGGGATTTGACTACTGGTGGAGGGGAGCATCTGAATGCTGACATTTGGTCTCTGCTGCATAACCAAAAATGGTCCTATTGTCCTTTTTCGCTGGAGATATTAGCCGCAGTTGCTTCACGCCACCAGCAGGGATGCGCACTGCTCCCTGCAGTTCTCCACGCAAATGCATATTTTGATCCCGCATTTATCCGCGATTCCACAGGCCACAGCGCATTAGACGGTGAGGAGGCTGGGTGCTGCTCACGAGAACGCACAGACAATACCCCAGGCGGCTCGCGTTTCCAAGCCATTAGGGCCCCCGACGATCCGCATGCGCTCGCATTTGTCATGCGGCTGCGACGAGTTCGGGACTGGAAGCCTAGCAACCCACACACACACACACACACACCGAGAAACGTGTCAGCACAGCCAAAATCTTCATGGGTAGATGGCTGACATGGACGGCTGGAATTTATACACTTGCTCATCGCTATGAATCAGGACTCATTCATTTAGTCTTTACAACAATCAAAGTTCTGCTTTAATTAACTAGAATATAACTAAACACATGTATGTTTTTTAACTACACATATAGGCAGGGATTAACATAACTGGTGTACGCATTTGCCATATAAAGGTTAAAAGGATCTGAAATTTATGGTTGTTACGACGCAAATGTGGACTCATTTTATGAGCATTTACATTTTTATGACAAGAAATGGCCACATATTTTAAACTTTATTCAGCGAATGTGTACCAGTTATGTCAATCCATGTGCATAGCTATGTTGTCCTTGTTAGAAAATGACCAGAAAATGACTAAATTAGCAAAAATAAAGCAAAACATATTTTACTATAAACAGCTGTCAGATCACAGCATTCGGTTTATGATGTTAATTTTGGAACAGCAGCTTACTTTTTACCTTCATATATGTGGGTTAAGCATTTGTGACTTTAATCAGAAGGTCGCCAGTTCATATTCCTTGACTGGCAGTGATATCACCGCCGGTCCCTTAAGTGAGGCCCTTATCTCCCGGTCACTCCAGGGACTGACTGACCCTGCATTCTCAATTGTATGTTGCTTCGGATAAAAGCGTCGGCTAAATAATGTGAATGCAAAAAAAAAAAAAAAAAAACAAATGAAATTGAGTATGGTGGTTTTGGAGATGGTTGGCATGGTAATGCCAGCTCTTTTGGTCTTGGGTTCAGACCTCACAGCCCGTTTAAACTACGCCCATCCTCCCTCCCGACTACGCTGTGCCACAGAAACCACGATGCAGTCCGATGACATCAACGCAGCGACGCAGGTCCTGGCCTTTACCGCTTCACCGTGGGCCTCGGAGTGTATTCCCAAATATCCGACTGCCGTCTGGGTTTCCCAAGAAAATGGCCACACATTGAGAACAGTAATCGCAGTCTGAACAATCACAGCTGGGTGAAATGGTGTCATGTGATCAATTCTCAGTGCTTCAAAGTTCACCTTTGACCTCACTAGTCGGTATGTTGATGTTCCATTATCGCAGCATAAATAAGACTCTTGTACTGATAACTTGTACAATTGTTTTTGAATATTAGGTCTGTCTGTGTAAATACTGTATATATACTTTGGATGTTACCTAGCTGACCACACTGCACTTAAGTCCTAAGTATGATACAAAAAGCTGTAAGCTAACAATCCCTTAGTAACTTGAAAGGAAGAATTAAGACAACATCATTAGGACCCAGTCAGCCCTCAGGATGAATCGCCAAGGAACTGTTGATCGTTTGTGCTTTTCTAACAAGCAGTCAACTAATTGTAACTCCAATATTAGCAAAATATCATAATGAGGCAGCAGCTCTGGAAATTTGTGCAACATCCATATTTTGCCTAATTTTTTTTATTATTATTTTTTTAACGATGGCAAACAGCAGAAGTTAAAACACGACACGGAGCGATATTTCAGAAATTAGAATCCGCTAATAAAAATAAACAACAAGAGATTGTTTTTTTTCCCCTCAGGCTTTTGGGTAGTCCTCTGAAATCGCATGTCCTGCAAATCTAATTCTGGCAAAACAAGTAGTCATAATTAGGTTAGATAAACTTCAAACCTATTTAAAATAATATAAAAAACAAAAATAATATAGATTTCTCACAGAAAAATGAGTAACTGATTTTAGATTATTTTTATGAGCAGTAAACAAATTTGCTGATCAATAATTACAAAGTGCCTCATAATTCCATCCTTCATTTTGTCTTTTCTAAATTGTCTGCACTGAGGAATATGGCCAAAGCTCCCAAATAGCCTACTTAAGGCAGATGTTAACTTTCGATCACCGTTCTTTTTGTGCAGAATTACAGTATGCAATGTTTGCCCATACAGAACACAGTGCGATGTCATCTAAATTAAGCAAGGGAATGGCCAGATTTTTATAAACGGAAAATAGAAGGAAGCTTGCAAGCAGGACCAGTTAAGCAGAGTACTACTTTAGTGCTTTATTTAATCAGACAATGCTCAATTACATCAACATAAACGAGCTCCTCTCCTCGGCGACAGCTCACTGCCTCCCAGCTGGAGGGGATCGCCTTCCCAGGGAGGCAGCTTACGCTCCCAGCAGGACGCCAGCCTATATCCGTTAACTAACGTCTCATCGTGAGCCGTCTTGGAGGAGCGGTAGGAGGAGGAGAAGGATAGGATCATAAAATGCAGACGGGATGAACGGCGAGACGGAAGGCGGAAGGCGCGGTAGACAAAGCCGCCCGCGTCTGGCTGCTTCCTGCGGTCGCATCGTTCCCCTGGGTGTGGCCGACGGAAAACACATATAGAGGTTACACTTTTCAAGAAGATTCCTTAGGAGGGCGTGGATGGGTGATGATGGGTGGCTTTTATTTTGTCAAAATAATTTAGTCTGAAACATGTGCTGGATGAGTCAGGAGTAAATTTACGGCTTCTCATATTTCATCAGTGTACATTACAGAATAATGAATAAACATCTAAAATATTAAATAACACACGTTTTGCTGAGTTAAAAGGATGGAGAAATGCATGTAAAGACTATTAAGTGTGTCTGTTGATCTGTGAACAGGTAGAACGTAGCCAGAAAAATACAGTCAAGAGGGGCAACTTCCTCCATCACAACAGACCATTTATGTTCCTGCCAAGATTAGAGACTACAGGGGAATGGAGACCTGATCAGAGTGTGCAGCAGAGTGAGAAGAAGGTGCATTGCAAGAGCATGCAGTAGACTGTGCACTAAAAGAGCATGCAGTGTGACAGTGTGCAACAGACTGTGCAGCAGGAGAAGGTGCAGTGTGGCAGCCTGCAGTAGACTGTACACTAAGAGAAAGTGCAGTATGACAGCGTGCAACAGACTGTGTACTAAGAGAAGGTGCAGTGTGACAGTGTGCAGTAGACTGTGCACTAGGACAAGGTGCACTGTGAGAGTTTACATTAGACTGTGCACTAGGAGAAGGTGCAGTGTGACAGTGTGCAGCAGACTGTGTACTAGGAGAAAGTGCAGTCTTTTAGAATGCAGTAGACTGCATTGGGAGAAGGTACAGATTGTCAGTGTGCAGCAGACTGAGTACTAGGAGAAGGTGCAGTGCGACAGTGTGCAATAGACTGTGCATTGGGAGAAGGTGCAGTGTGACGGTGCAGCAGACTAAGTTCAAGGAGAAGGTGCAATGTGATAGCGTGCAGTAGTCTGAGCAGTAGGAAAAGGAGTAGTGTGCCAGTGTTCAGTAGATTGTGGTGTACTGTGACAACGTTCAGTTAAATATTCTTGAGTGCACATTGAGCACAGTCAGATAAAAGTGCTGGTTTTACGAGCATGTTGTGCCTCAGACTGGGTTTGGAAACGTTAATATGGATTTGGGTTTCTGATTAAAAATGCAGCTGTCTGAGAAAAGCGGCTACAACACGGGCCATTTTCTCTGCTAAATCTGCCACGAAACACCATCATGATGACTCTTCTCACCTTACTGTCAGCGTCATTATGGTGGTGACATTAGAGAGCAGCCTTAAACGACATCCGTTCAAGCAGAACTCGCCTGTCTTACGACTCACTTTCCATATCCGAAGAACAAGTGCAGCCTTTTCCGGAATGACTTCCAAAGAAGAGCACATTACTGTATTTCCCTGTACATGATGACAACACTGAAGCATTTACTGAACAAGTCAGATAAAATACTGATTCTTTATTTCCTATAAATTTATGTATCTGCTACAAAACGATGTTCACAGGTTTTCCCGTTCTGTGCCTCGTGGCGATCCGTTGATCTCGACTTCCCAAAGAGTTTCTTTTCAAATAGTTTGTTATGGTAGCAAGACAGCTGAAAGATCCGTGGATGAGGTGAGATAAAATGCCGTTTCGGCAGACGTAAACGAGCCCGCGGCTTCCTGCCCGTGAGAAACGCCAGAATATTCCGCGTCCGCGAGACCTTGACAAGGGGAGACCCGCCGATGCGATCCGTTACTATCCTCTGAATCCAGTGGCACTCCTGTATTTAAATGAATGAAGTGAATAAGTCCTCTGTTGGAATCAACCTCTGTATATATTCCTGTACCAACCAATGAAATACATGTGGTTATCTATTACCCTGCCCCAGCACAGCTATGCGGCACTGACAATAAACATGTCTACCTTGTGTCATGCTCTCAGCGTGATAAATGGAATTAGGCCATTATACTGCTGGTAGCCTAACCCCGGTATTCCTTATAAATTCAGTCAGGTGTGAAAAATAAGAAGTGACCAGCGGATGACTGTCTCCACAGGCCCAGAGGCCTTACAGGCCCGCAGACGATAAAACCTCTGGGCTGAATAACAATAAAAAACGACAATGAAACAAATAAAAACAAGGCCTTGCCCAGAGCCTGCGCCCTTCCGGGGCCTGCTTTTCCTGCTCGGCCCTGCGGGCGCTAAGAGACCCTCTGAAACTGTGGACACAGTTACAGGAAGCATTTTAACTTGTTTATGTAGATGTTTGTCTCCAGTATTGTCTTCAGTCTATTTTATATGGAAGACTCGTATAATTAATGCGTAAGTGTTACGCTGTAACTCTCACACTATGTATCAATCAGAAAGATCAATGTGTCAAATTACAGTTTAATAAAACCAAACCAAACTTTTCCGTTGCTCACAGATCGAAGCCGATTAAACATCTCTGATAAATGGTAAGCAAATGTCAGGTCATATGTAATTGAAATGGAGACGTTAACAACTCACCTCAAAGCAAACGATCTATTGGTGTCGTTTACTGAAAACACGCAAGTCCGCCGTGAGGGCAGCAGGTGATAGTGAACCTCAGATAAACTTCAAATATGCAGCACCAACAGTCTTGGGTTCCCTGCTACCATGACAGTCCAGGGTTCGAATTTATTACACTTGTATTACTACTGTATTATAATTATTCTGTCTTCCAACTTCCATAACTGCCTCCCCAGTATAAAGTCACGGTGGGCTTGAAACCTCCTATAACAGGAAGTATAGGTCACAGTGATAATAATTATTATTGTTACAATAGTAATGGTAACATTTTAGTAAAACAATGGCACTCATTAGTACTGCACTTTACTGCAGCAGTTTATCATGAACGTGTTGTATAAATGTACAGATGAACACTGCAAAACTGTCGCTGCCGCATGGCCCACGTTATTACGGCCCGGCTCATGTGGATGGCTTTGAGGGGTGTCTGTTATCAATAACGGAACATACATAGTCACCCTGCTGGGCGTTACAGATCATACAGCTTGGCCAGCAGCAGCCACTGGAGTCTCCCTGACGAGAGGGATTCCAGTGAGAGTCGGCGATGACGTCTTGTACTCGTTTCAGGTCATCTCACCTCCTTCTGTGCAACATTACAAACCATAAATCACCAAAGACTAACAACTAAGTAAAGTGTAGGGTTAGAAAAACTCATTGATTCTTAAGACTTTGTTTGTTTAATGGGAGCACAATTCAGCCATATGCTGTATTTTATTCACATGTAAGCTGAAAAACGTTGACCTCATATTTTAAAGCCTCTATCAATGTGGGTTTCTGGTCTACTTTTGAAATAACATTATTCTGTAAACATAAATTCTATTGTGGTTTTCTTCCCACTGGTTTTGAAAAGCACACAAATCCAGGAGGATGTGATGAAATGCGTCAGTAAAGCGTACTGACAAGCGGAATTTCAGAGACGGAGGGGCCAAATCACGGCCCTCATCCGAGAAACGTTAAGCAGCATGGATTCCTCGGTTTGCCACAAGGAGCCCGAAACTTCTGTTCCCATTTCCATAATGGCGGGAGGATCTGGAGTGACTGGTGGGTTTCTGCCAGTAGCTGGTGTTTGTATGTGTTCGGCAGAAGCAGCGATGCTGAATTTAAATGTATATACAAACACATAACGTACGTATCACACACTCACATAGGAATGAAAAGCAGAGGTGGACAATACGCAGAACATCTATCGCTGCACTTTGCGTAATTGTTTACGTTATACACCGCTGTGGTGATAAACAGTACATGACTGTAAAATATCAAAGGATTTGAATCTACCACAGGATACATTTTAACAGTGTAAAATATCAAAGGATTTTAATCTATCACAAAATACGTTTTAACAGTGTAAACTTTTTTTGCTGTGAAAAACAAGAGGAATTCCAAGGGACGCATTTCATCCTAAGCAAAAGATCTTGTCCTAGGTGAACAAGCTCGGTGTTCCATGACGGGGGCACCAACCTGCGTGTGCAGAACCGAACAGAATAGCTAATGTGCATACATCGGGAACACAGCTGGTGAGCATTCAGATTCTGAAAAATGAGGGATTTAAAGAGATCAGTGCGGATTGATTCTGACAACGTAGGGGCAAGATGTTAACTGCTCTCCACCTCTGCTCCCCCACCAATCACGAGACAGGAAGGGGGCGGGTCTAACAGATGCATAGAATTGTCACAGAGCTGGTTTGTGTGCGTATTTCTGTCCCGCGATGGGGGGGGGTCGGGGGGGGTGATAACCTGAAACTGGGCAATAGCTGAACAAAGCTTTATTACAGAAGCTCTTTAGGATTGTCTCGGATAAGTGTACTTGACAGATTCACAAAAAGACATGCCCAAAGTACGGAAATATTCCATGTTTGACCCTCGAGTTCAGCCTCCCTGTCTGGCACACGACCGTGCTGTTTCCCTCATGCAATCTGACTCCGCTTTGTTAGTCTTCTGACCTAAATATCTTTTGTTACCTTGGAAACCAAACACTTCCCGTCGTGTTTTCACTTTGCCGAGGCAATCGTGGCCGCTTTCTAGAGAAATTAAAAAGCGATTTACATCTTAGCCGCAGTGAAGGCGTCGCTGCGAGGTACCCGACACGACTTCACGCCTCGCCCGGGACTGCCGTCCCGAAAACAATCCCCCAGTTAGCAAGTCACTTCAAAGCCTCCTCCTGCATCCAGGCCCAGGCTCTTCTGCACACCGCTCGCGACAAAGCAACCGCGTCAAGTGAAGCTCCTTGTGATTTCACAAGCCTGAATGTTTCATAAAGCAGTGAAAAAATACATAATAATAAAGGAAAAAAAGCCGTGTTTATCATAATGCATATTCAAGCAAGAACTAGAATATAATGGATTTATGTCAAAGTGGTAAAAGTATCATTCGTAGACCACAGATTTTTAACTGTATTCACTTCAGATAACATTGAACATGCCTTCATTGGAGGAACATCTAGACGTCTGCTGGCAGATCTCCAGACCACAAATGCTTCACAGACAACCCCTGGTGGTGAACTTTGCCAGTCCTAATCAATACCGCTTTCCATGTTTTTTTTTTTCGGAGAGGAAAAAAATATAAAGATTTCTGCTGGGCGTGAAAGAGACAAAGCAGAGGGCTGCTACTGATGTCCATCTGCTGATGTTCTGCATGTCTTTGGATCCAGCCAATTATCATCAGCCTTCAGATGACAGATCATGCTGAAGTGTTGGGTAGGCCTTCGAAGGATGAGCAGGCCATCCTTTTCTGGCTACAGAGGCTGTGGAGAGTAAATCTGGGAAGCAAAGAGCTACATATTTAATCTCCAATGAGAGTGACAGGGCCCAGATTCAGACACGTGTGAGGACCTTCCATTTTGTTTTTACAGTGCATAGTTTTAACGCATTTAAACAGATAAGTGATATGTGGTTGAAAGTGTTTCCTATAGGCTAACTATTCATATACCATTTAGTATCTACAAACATGACTACATCAACCTCTACCCTAAATGGAGTTTAGGATGAATCGTAGAAAACCGTACTGTCGTATTGCACATGCGCATTTCTGAACGTGTGTGCGTGTGGTTATAAGTCTATTGTCATCTCGCCCTTCGAGTGATGAATATGTTCCATCAACCTGTCTTAAAAAACCGGCCAGTCTTCCTGCTACATCCCACCTCCTGTGTTGTTTTCTCATCCTGCACGTTTTTCTATATTGTTCAACTGTAAGCTGAGTTGTTACCCCCCACAGTGCCTGATCACGTGACGTTTTTTGATTACACACATGGCTAACCGTACGTATTTACTTTTCAGCCTCCTGCTAGGTTTTTTTACTCATAATAGCTAATTAACGTGAAGACCAAACTAAATTTACCTGCAAATTAAGCTGAATAGCATAAACATGACACGAATACAATCTGATACCTGTTTTTTTTTTCTTGCCTTGCAAAACATTTCTAGCATTATTTAAAAACACACAGTTAAAATGCTAGTAATTATCAGATAAGATCTGTATTGTTTGGTGTTCTTATACAGCTCAGGTTTGTCCGCCGTCATTCTGAAGCTAATTATCGTCGCACTCATGATGTGGGAATGTCTGCATGGGAGAGAGGAAGGTCAGTGGCGTAAAACTGAAATTCAGAGTAGCGCAAACATAAACTCACACGTGCGGGAAACACTTTATTTTTTTTTAAAAAAACTGTCACTGAAACAACTATGAAGTTATTCCTTTTGTTTAGTCACTTTTTTCGCAACTCCTGAAGGATCTCCTTTTTTTCCCCGTTTCCAAGAGGTAAGAAGTGCCAATAGGACGCCAGTTTTCCACATTGAGTTTGCACCACAATCCTCCAGTGCCCAACCCTGCATCCGACTCAATCAATATCTCCAGCCAAGCCTGGGGCTAAGCAGCAAAAAACACCACAACCAATTTACACACAGAAATAACCAACTTTCTGCCAGGTGCTACATAATCACTGAAACAAAAACACCCAGGCGAAATCCCATGTATATTCTAAAGAGTAGCGCTGACCCCCATTTACATGAGAAAATCACACCATTACCCCGGCGCGTCTGGGAGAGGGGCATCAAACAGGCGGATGATGTCGTTTCCTGTTTGTTTAAGTGCTCCGACTTCGCCTCCTGCTTCACAGGCAGGTCGGCGCACTCGGACGGCGTCCGCGTGTCTTTAGCTGAAACGGTGCCATTTCGGGGTGGAGCCGGCAAGCATCGGCCCCACCTTCGAGACCCCCAAGGGTGAAGCCCTGTAGGGAATGCGGGGGGGTAACATTGGTGGTCGGCCGTCCTTACCGTCACACGACTCTCGGCTTTTGTTTGCGGGCGGCCGGCCGGCGTGGGTCCAAATGAGCTGAGTGTGGAAATGTGCGCTGGAATAAATTAACAGACCCAGCAGGGGTATAAATGCTGAGACCTGCCTTTCCCACCTGCCTGTCAGTCATCACAGTTATTAGAGCAAGATCACAGCAATTAAGAATGTGGTTAGGAAAGGTCATTTTTAGTTAACTTCAGAGACATGATAATGTAATGTAAGTACTCACTGACTGACATGAACCATTTATTTATCTTCAGCTCACGGCGAAAAAATCTGCGATTTCTGGTGCTCCTTCCTTGTTCACGTATAGTATATTTTTGCAGTTTTCACTGATAGTGAGAGATAGATAGATATATCTTCTGCTCTCATTAAATAAATCCTTAGTCTATTAGGCCAAGATATTTAGAGTGTATTTCCTACTGAAGCAGAGTGCATCAAGCAAAAAAAAGTCTTGTGTATTGGGCCAACTCTTGTCTGCAAGTACCTTAAAACCTCTCAGTAGTTGTATAATTGGGTGACGGTCCCTAGGGGCCAGTGTGTGTGCTCAGGGTAGAGCTAACATCATCAGAGCTTTAATGTAGATCCACATCAACCCAATGAGCAGATCTTTAAATAATGCCCGTCTAAACCCTCACGGATAGCCTCGCCTCTGCACCTCTGTTGTTCCGTTCTTCCGAAAGATGTCAGCGAACGTAATGATTTTGCAGCCGCCCGGTCAATCAAAATCAGCCATGGAGGAGATTACAGAAAAGCTCACTGAATTCGAAAAACACAGAAAAGTTAAACAGGAATCATGCCAAGAATTACCATTTTAGCATTTAGCCATTTTAACACAGGTCCCTCTGCAATTAACAACATCCTGAAACAAATTAGCTAGCCAGATCATTTACAGTTGGGTTTAAGTTGCTCTGGGCCATTATTTATAACTCAATCCAGTATATTTTATTAAAAAAATTCCTTCGTCTCTCATGTTTTGGGCACATATCACATTGATCCCTATTTTAAATTCAAGTTCCCACAAATTTTTTTCCCCTCTTTTTTTTAACGTTTATTCAACCCCTCGGTCTTTGTCATAACGTGACAGATGTGACAGGGCTAGAAGCACACGTGGAGAATATTCCAGCACATTTCCCCGCTCTTCAACACGTGTCCTGGATTTGTGCATACATATCGGACACATGATATATAACTTTATGTATGTATATATGGATGTGACACCAATTTAGCCATGATGTAGTGGTTCAGCCCTTGAAGTGTCACTTCAGAGCCACAGAAAGGTCTTCCAAGCCTTCTTCGCACACTTATTCATGACGACTCAGCTACCTAAATATTCTGGAGAGATATTGGTAAGAAACATAAATATCCTGTGTGGTTCGCAAAGTAAAATGAATGGCTACATAAAAATGTGTTATGTTGTGTTAAATGTTACATTGAAGCAGATTAATGCAAACCATTTTTTTCCCCACAAATTCAACTTGCATGTTCATTGTGATCCATACATTACATATTTGTATCTTCCAAAAACAATTTGTATAGTGAAGCCTATTTGTGTAGCCTCATGCTGTGATTACAAATCTAAAACGAAACAGTACATAAACAATTATGTGGTACGCTTAAAATATATTTAATTCAATTCAGCAATTAGATTTCTAAGCTTTTATTAAAATACAACCGAGAGCTCAAATCTCCGAATATTTAAAAAAATAATAATAATAAACACACAATTGACGACAATCAGGCAACTTTTAGCCTGTGGAAAATGCATGAAAGAAACGATACAAAGAGGAAACAGAAACTTGAGCGACTTCACCGTCAGAGTATCACGGACGCCGTTGTGCTATCGCGCGGCTGATATCATGTTGGAGCTTCAAATTCCCTTTGCACTTTGTTTACTGTATATGCCAATAGTGTGATATTAAACAAAAACAGTGTGTCCCGTGCCGGGATGATTGATTACGACAGCGTGGCAAGGTCACCGTGAAGGAGCAGGCCGGGCGCGCAGAGGGCTGTCTGACTCATACAGTTAACACTATATCCGCATTGTATGAGTGTCACCAACAATCCAGTGATTTATTGCTCTGAAGGATCTGTTCATTTTTTTTTCTCCTGCCTCACCAAATTGCACATTTTCTCGAAAAAGAAGCAAAAATATTTCGCCACATAGATTAGCCAGCACAGGCCTGCATCACGGACGTATACATGTATCATCAAATTGCTAAGATCCTTGGAATAAAATAAATAAATAAAATGCAATGAAAGGATGGAAGGAGGCCAATAGGCTTTTCATCAGATTTCAATAGCAGCTGTGCGACGTGGAGGCGGACTTACGGCTTGTGTGCCATTCCCTTTTGTTGTTAGATCGGCTATTTATCGACCAATAAAAGAAATGGGTTAAAATTTACATATTCATAAATGCATGGTGTTTTAGAAGGCCCCTTTGCTTAAGGCTAGCTAAAATTTTGACTGAATTGCACATATAGAAATTAATTTGACACTGGCTTGTGTGCACACTTAACTTTTGAAAAATAAATACAGTCAAATGCACTAAAAAGCAAAAAGTGAACATAATGTAAATATGTATATACAATATATACCCCGAATGGCCAGTTTATTAGGTACATGTGCTTGCTAACACAGACTGCCTGCTTCTCTACACAGAGAATAATGCAGCTACAGCTGAATATATACAATATGTACTAGAGACAAAGTCAAGAGATTCACTTACTTTTCAACTAAGCATTACAATGGCTAAGACACATGTTATAGGTGACTTTACATGATACGATTATAGGTACCATGTGTGGTGGTTTCAGCAGCTCAGAATCAGCCGCCCTCCAGGGATTCTCACACACTGCGTTGTCTAAGGTTTACAGAGAATGGCGTCACGAACAGAACACGTCCAGTCAATGGCGTTCCTATGACCGAAAACACCTAATTAACGAGAGAGGTCAAACGAAAACGGTCAGACTCGTTAAAGCTAACAGTGAGGCTGCAATTGCAAAATGAACAGCACTGCACTACAATGGTGAACAGAAAGGCTTCTCTGAATACACAACTTGTCTATCCTTGAAACAGTCATGGAGGCACACGTGGACCATAGCTGGGTATACCTAATAAAGTCGCCACTGTATACACTGTATTTATTCTTAATTATTATTAATTAATAAGTTAGACTAGCTGCCTTAAAACCGCTACTTACAGAGCCTCAAAATGAGCAGCCTTTGATAGTGAATGCTTCTGTTATAATCAATAAAAAATACAATATTATGCAATTGTGCTATATTTGACATTTCATGGAAATTTGATATTTCATATTTCATGGTGATGATACAAACTGACATTGCTACAACAATGTACAGATATCAGTGGTAACCCTGCAGTACCCATAAACACTGCTTTGTAGTTTAGTAACAAAAACCTCGGTTGCGCAGCAAGTCACCTGAACGATGTTTGACGTAACGTCACACCGCCACACGCACACCTGTCACTGATTCGGGGGAGCGGGACGCCGGCAAGTACCCAGGGTCCTGATCCGCCACTTTTGAGGACTCGCTAGCTAGTGAGCAGGCGACGGTCTCCCTCGTCAAGTGGCGGCGGTCTCCCTCGTCGAGCAACCCGGTGAAATGGGCCGCGGGTTTTAATGATCTGTTGCATAGGCGACGCCCCTCTGAGTGTAGCTGAGCCCAGACAGCGCTAATAAACCCGCGGCAGGCGCGGAGCTGTCACGCATCTCACGCTCCCTCTCCATGCCCTCCCGCCGGGCTTCCGACCGCCTCTCCTCTGCCGCCCGAGCGTCGCGCCATGCCGGGCCGCTCCTCCGGAGGTGTAACCTCACCCGCCGCCGCGTCCCCCGCACTCCTCCGTCTGCCTGAAAATGGCTGCCATTACAGCTGACAGTTGACAACAGGCTCGATGTGCAGCGAGTTCCGCCGGCTGTGAAATGTCATCAGTCACCGGTACGTCTTTAAAGGTGTCGCACATTTTACACTCTGTGTTTCATTTAATGATTTATGTCCTTGGTGAAATAACATTTTTTTTTTGTATGTCTAAATCAGGGGATCGGGGGCTGGCAGTCACGCCCTACGAGGGCCTTTGCCTTGTTTCAGCTCACGCCTCAGCACTCAAGGGTGACTAATTAAAGTCAGTGTCGGGATAGAAAATAACATTACTTGCTTCTTCTGACCCCGTGCCTCTTGTAGGGTACGACTTGCCCACCCAGGTCTAGCTAGTTTTCCTGAATGGACTGTCAACAGTTTTATGGTAGGAAACCATGCCTTATGATTCAGAATGAACCAAGGTTTTACCTCCCTCCGTGTCAAACATCATCAGACTAAAGGTCCATGTCTTTTGGCCTCCTTGTTGTTTTGAGCGACGGCTTGGCAGGTCATGTGGTGCCGTGACATGGCCGCGTTACTTGTTGAAGAGTGGTGCAGGAGATCGTTATGGGCAAAGACCTGAGCCCTGCTCCTGCTGATGCTGTGAGCCTGAAAGCCAGGACCAGTGTCCATCGTTTGATGGATACGCCAAGCATAAGGAGGCTGTGGCAGGCCTCACTGAACATGTGAGCCCACTCTGGGCTATGACGTCACACGCCCGGAGTCAGGGTGAGTTTGTTTATTGTTCCTGTGCTGGGAAGTCAAGTCATTTGCACAGTCCGCTAGCTGTGTCCCTTATCAGGAGCCCTGGCATGTTTGTTTGTAGGGGACATGGGCTTGTGTAATGTTCTGCCCCGTTAGACTCACCTTACATCACTTGCTCTCTCCAAACAAGGCTGTAAGTTACACTGTCCTTATTACTCAGTTTGCTCTTGACGGCTGTGACATCAGCACGGTTATTTAAAAAGCCTTTATTTTTCAAGCTCTTGTACTGTAGAAATGGTAAGTTGAAGTTTAACCAAAGTTAAGAGTGCTGGGGCTGACATCTTGGAGCCGTCGGTGCATGTGATGCTTATTTTTGGTCAGTTTATTGTTGTTCTCAAAATATGGGCCGGTCCGGTCCGACGTCGTCATTTGTCCGTGTGCGTGAGCGGCAACAAAATGACTTTGTGGCAAGCGGCCAGCCTGTCCTTGCCCACTGCCAGCAGCCGCACCTGGGTGTGGGCACACAGGGGGGTAGAGGCCTCTATTTAAGTCCCTCCGTAGCTTAAGAATGGGGGGAGAGGAGGGGGCACACTGATGCGGTGGACTTTGGACGGACTTAGCCTGCCCTTCGGTGACCCAAGGTCGCTTATGCGCTTGTCACAGCCTTATGTTGTTCCTCAGTTTCATTCGCTTTGTTCTATCATGGATCCATGCATGTTTGAAAAGAGATTTCGCATGATAAAACCTGATAACATGACACTGTTGATGCCATTCGGAAGAAGGAAGTTGTTTTAAGGTGACATCGCATATAAATATTACCACTGAGCCTGACAGCTGTTGGCACACGGGCACGTCCAAAATATGGATTTATTTTTAAGTACCAGTGGGTATGGATTTATGCACGCTGTTTCAGTGCTCATGGTGCTGAAGTGATGAGCTTTTATTCGCCTTAAGATGGAGATTGATGTTTATTAATGTAAAGCTACTTTTCATATATTCAGTTTTAATATATGAAAGGTCACATCTTGTCAGGCATAAAAATGCTTTGCTTTATGGAAGCCTTTATTCATGTGTTATGTTTACAGTTTCTGGATCATTCTCCGAAGTATTCAGTTCACATGATATAACGGCTACAGAAGAGCTGAATTAGGGTTCAGTAAATTAAAGAGAATGAATAAAGCAAGGAAATGACAGATATTTTCTACCAATTTTAAAAATCTGTTATACTGAACGTATGGTTTAATTTATTTTCTCTAATTAAAGAGGAAAACAGTTTTTTCTTGTGGTGACAACGCAGGCGATGTTGCCCCAATATTCTAAGTGAGATAAAAATTATTCATTGAATGTGAAACCATCAGACCTCCCACTGTGTCCTCACAAATGACTGAACCACCATGGGGTTACAAAATTTAACATGTAAATTGCAGAATAACGTATCATTTCTGCTGTAAATCCCAAATGGTCGGCATTAAAATCAAGTAATTCCACCTGTGAAATTAAAACTGCGAACATTTCCAAAGATGAGATGAATGGAAGCCGATGATTAACTCTTCAATAATCAATCTTATCGTTGGGAATACTTAATCAAAATCTTTGCAATATTAACAAAAAGATCTTCCCTTTCTTGTGAAATGAACTTCCCCGTTGTGTCTGTAAGCCCAGCAATTACTCTACTTTTGTTATACATACAGTACTTTAAATTAGAATTGCAATATATTGGCTAATGACAGTTTGGAGGATATCTCTCCATGGTTCTTAAGGGTCCTATCCACACTATAGGGCACATGTGCAGTGTTCACATTAACTGATTCTGGGAAGAACCCTGCAGCTTTGAGTCAAACCAAAATGCTTTGTTCTTCATTTATTCTGCCAAATTCAATTTTCACCCCATTTTGTTTTTTCTCGACGTGTCATAAAATGATGTAACCTTTTCAAAAATTATTTCTCATAGGGTATAAAGTTTATAGTCTATTATGTACAATGTGTCTACATTACATTATATGAATGTGTTTCTGAATGACAAATGCTTTGAGTGATAGGTTTCAAAGGGTTCTTTTACAAACAATTAACAAGTGACGATTGTACTTACTAAGCAGGTTCGAATATAAAAGGGAACCGGAGACACGTGGCCGCTGTGGACATCTCAGGGCCCTCGACCAGTTTATCCCAGATTTTCATCTCCAGACAACTTTCTCTGTGGGGGTACGGCACCATTAAATTCATGGTCATGCCATTCGGGTTGTGCAAAGTCCCAGTACCTAAAACAATCTATTAAGAAGGCTCTCGCCACCCATATTGAGGTGATTGGCATTTCTGTGTGTGCCACTAAAGATGCCCTACTACCTGTCAGTCACCTCCATTGGCTGAAACATGTACACAAAGTATAAACATCCTCTCCCCCCAAAAGCTTATTTTAGCATCCTGACAAGTGACAGGGGGCATACAATAAAGCTTCCTAAACAGACTCAACACAAGCACGGCCCTGAAGCAGGAAGACTGCTCCTACTCAAGGAAAAGGTTGAATGAATTACCCTAACATCCTGACCACGACGGAGAAGCTGAATGTCACCACGGATGAAAAGATCAGCTAAATAAAGAGATAACACACCTTCTGTTGTTTGACAGTGCGATGTCCTCTGGCCTACCTGTGTAATTCTTTGTCTGTATAAAGCTTGTATTTGAGTCCACTGCCTGGCCTTCCCCTTGTAAAGCTGTGTACATTTAACCGGCTGTAACAGTTCGCTCACGGGTGTTTGGAGGGCGCAAGGAAGTCACGAGAAAGTTCCTGCCTGAAAACTCCAAGCCACCTGCTGAGGGCTGACATAGAAAAGGCTTTTAAAATGTGGACATCTCGTAGAATTCTTTCCCTCCATTTTTTTTAAATAGTTGATTACAAATTGTACCAAATACATTGTTTATCAACAAGCAGAAAGAAATATGCAATTTTAAAACTATTTTCACTTATGTATCACTGAGATGCGTTTAGTTACTTAGGTGTGGTGAAATGTTAAAAAAAACCTCTTTTGAGATATTGAAAATTCCCTTTATATAACTTTTGTAAGTCACATACAAAAAATACGTGGTGTATTCGCTGTTTTTGCAGTACACTTCATTTTGTATAAGACACCAAATCACTTCTTGTCAAAAGACAAAAAAAAATCTCCAGGACTGATTATAATACAATGCAAAAGGGACCTCAGACAACAGAGCGAAGGGTAATGTTATTGACTGCACACATCTTTGTACATGTGCTCCCCAGGGAGGCTAAATGTAGAGAAATGTTAGACCTTATCAAATTTCCTTGTGTAAATATTTCAGAGCCATTTCATTTTATTCCAGCTGAATGCCCATACAAGTATAAAAGCCCAATGCTAAATTTTAATATCAATAAATATTTAATCAATGATAAATTATAGGCTCGTACTGAAACAGTCTGATGTAATTGTTAATAGACTGGTGGCGTTTGGTGGTGCCGCCACAGCAGAAAGGATCTCGCTGGCTTAGAGATGACACGTTTAAATTATGAATGTGGACTTGTTTCCATCAAAGATTGACCTAAAATATGCTATTCAAATGGGCCAGGCGATGCAGAACCATTTCAGTGATTGCTCATTGCCTCAAACGTACTTCTTAAAGAGAAGATTAAAGTAATGTAAATGTGTCTATATAGAACATTTGCACGAATTTATTTTTCAATTATACTTTTTTGCAACATTTTTAGCAGGTTAGGATATTATATATCGGCATGTGTGCTATATATTACAGCAAACTTGTTTATTAGACAAATTCCATCCTCTAGATTCCCGCTCCTAAGAGATTCCCGCCCCTCTCCCATAGTTTTTTTTAAATATAATTAGAGCATCATAGCTACCTGTATTCATAATGTCACATACATATTCTTTTGCTTGAACCCATGATAGTTGCCACTTTTGCTCCCACCCCATCTTGATCTTAACCTTGTAGGAGTGCAGATGTTCTTGGCGTAGAACCTTCATCAGTCCGTCTAACGGAAGCCTACGGGTCTGTAGCAGAAGAGCTACAGGAAGGGAAGGGAAATGAGGTAAAAAGTTAACAAGATGCCCGGGGCAGGTCTGCTCCGATTCATCATAAACATATTAAATATTGTTCTTTGTTTCTCCTTTTCGCTCTTATTTTTTATTTATTTATCTATCCGGGGCCATATTTTATGGTGAACCAGCACCCACGCCATACGCGCATACCTCGCCTGGTTAGTCATACTGTATGATGAAATGAGGGGCAATTTAATGGCTAGACCGGCCTTTTGACCTCTGTGTCCACATTCATAAATTTTTCAGTGCATGAAATAGTCAAGGTACACTGCTTAATGAGGTCTGTTTTTTTTTTGGGGGGGGGGGTCTGTTGGATGCCCCCCCCTCCCCTGGAACAGCCGGTCCGAGTCACAGGCAGGGCAGTTCCAAATTAAAATTAATTTCGGAATCTTGAAAACATTACGTCTGAAAAATGAAAGTGAAGGGACAGAGAACAGGAGGGATTTTAAAATATGCGAAAGGCTTCCCCAGGTCCCGGGGACGAATGTTTCTGTTTAAGTGGAATGACATAATAAGCTGAACACGAGATGGGCCTTCAGTTTGGTTTCGAGCATGATAAATATCTCCGGCAGACATGGCCGCGCGTAATGAATTATAAGGCGTCCTCTCTTACCTGGCTAACATTTTGCAGCGGTTGTCCTGCACTCCCAACGACCAATTATGTCATCATCCTGGTATTTACCTGGACATAATGATTCACGGCATCGCCTCCACAGCGGTGGCATAATTTATGGTGCAGAAGAATGTCGACCAAAATAAAATATTCATTATCGGGAAGCTTCTGTCCAATAATTAAGACGTGTACGGCGTCTCCTTATAAATTTGAAGCAGCTGTCTTTATTAACCACTTGGGAGTAGAAAAGACCCTTATTAAATGACATTACCAAAGGTTGGTCCTGCTTTATAAAGCCATGAAAACTACTCTTGTGTTTGTGATTATAGGTGCTGTGTAATTTGTCAGAAAATCTGATGCTGTTATTATTCCCATTCTTGTTATTTTATCCTTTGCTTTCATTGTGTTTAACCTGTTTCAGTACACAGGTACCTCATTTGTGTTTATATGTGTATGTGATTATATATTTATGAGGCAGCATTAAAGTATATTTATGTCAGGTGTATTTCTATAGCCAGGAAAAAGAACTTTCCATATATGTGATAATGTTAAATTATGTTCATTTCAGATTAATGGATTATAAGCTAATAATTAAATGTATTTAATACCTTTTTTGTTTATACCAACCACACACACAATTTGGGACAAAATGCATTTTTAGGCTTTATGAATGGACAATGTAAGGTTCATTATACAAAAAATGATTGACATATAGGCTGAAACTCTACTACAGCATTTCGAGAATGTTCCATGGTCACGCTCGGGTGTGGTAGTTAGGGTACTGTCGGTGCTACTGCCCCGGCTGTAAGCAGGGGCTGACAGTTAGAGCTGTAGAGGGATAAAAATGTCCACTACTGAAGCCGATTTTTTGGCTTCCAATAAATCATCTGTCGTTTTACCGCGGCCCCACACATAATGAGCAATAAAGCTTTCCTCACTGAGGGAATGAAGACTCACACATAAAAATGATACTAAAAAGGAGCGGGATCCCGCCTCTCCAGCTTCGTAATGGAGGGACGAGCAGCGTCCTTACTGCAGCCTGCTCACACCGTGGATACTGCTTAGTGCAAACAGTGTGCAATCGAGCAGGGGTGTCGCGGCCGGCCTTCACCGGGCCAGGCCTCTGTTGGAGGGGAAACCTTTCGCATCCTTTCAGTTAAGGCCCAAACGCAGGTGGTCAGTCCATAACTCGGTTCTAGAAACTCGCATGTGGGACCCGGTGACACCTAGAGATAACGGCGGTCTCCACGTAGGATTCGGAAATAGTGTAGACCGACCGCCCCCTGACGTAAACTCTGACCTTGGAGCGTAGACAAGGGTGCAGTGAGCATCTGTTCCTCGCCTTTGCCCTAGACCTGACAGTGATCTTCGCGTCAGTACTCTTCAGCGCTTACGGCCCCTCTTCCCAGGTCTGCAGGTCAATTGGAAAGATGAAAACAAACCGTGCTGCTCCAAATAACGCAAGAGTGATTTAAGAAAAAAAACAGCTCTTGTACACCCTTCTGAACGGCACCGGATACTGACGTATTCTTTTGTTATTTTAATAGCTCCCTAAAATAACACTTTGCCGTAATCTCACTATGAACCTCGTGCTCCGTGCGGTATTAATATGAAGCCGCGAAAGGCCCCGCCATCTATCCCATGGCACTGTCCATTCTCCAGTGCCATTTTTGTATTCGCTATTTTTAAAATTTACTGTGCAAAAGAAAAATTAGGCAAAGGTTATTCCCTGTTTACAGACCTCGGGACACCCAGCGTTCTATATTTTCCGGAGTTTGTTGCGCTATAAAATCTGGGGTTGCACAGGCTGTTCCCAGTCCAGGAAATGGTTTCCACCAATGGCCAGGATAACCCTGGGCTTGCCTGTGGATACATATAACTTGTAATCAAACGCATATGAATAACACGTGGGCTGTCTTATCATAAATCCGCCCCGCACCCCCAACCTGAAAAGTGATTTTACAAATGTTGCGCGGTGTTCAGTCCGTCATTCATTTTAATGTGTTTATTTTATGATTTCGTTGATGATATATATACGACCGGCTTTGGTGCTTGGAATTCCTTTCAGGCTACTGGCAGTCGCTGTTTGACATGAGGAGTCGTATTTTACATCGATGTGATCCAACTTTATACCACATTCATTAGCTTGAATCAGACAGGGGCAGCTGTGTTTATTTTTTATTTTATCTTCACAAAAGCTAATGTGTGCGTTCATATTTATTTATCGATTGGCTAATGTATATTTTCTCAGCTCGGTGCACCTTTGTTTCGGCAATAGCTACATCGTGATTAATGTTCAAATAACGTGTTGCTGCAAGGGACAAGCAGCTAAGATTCTAGACGATTCCGGACTCCCCCGGAATCAAACGGCCGCTACCGCCTTGTCGCCCTCCTTCCGACGTCTTTTACCATTTGCATTTTTTTATGGTAATTAATGTGGGTTTAAACGAGGACGACGTGAAACCGATCGGGCCTCCTGGCTTTTATTAATTGTGGAGATTAATAGATCCGTGAGGCTAAAAGGGCTGATCAATGGCCGAAGGTAGCAGGCCCGGTGTTGGTGTTAGTGTTGGTTTTGACATGTGTGAAACTCTCTATATTACAGATATCCAGTCACTAATATGACATGTAAATAAAATATGTTTATCCTATGAAAATCATCACACGGGCATCTTCCTAAGTGCCCACCCTAAATGGTAGAACGGACACATCTGTCGCAAAGAACTATTCACTCCATTCTGCTTCACGTAGGGGATGACAAATGATTCGCTAATAAATGCTGACCCACATAACGTAATTCCGTGACAGGAGAGGCAGTTAGCTGTGGGCTTGCCGGGCAATTCTCACATTTCTGGGTCACGCAGTCCTGAGATGGACCCCCACCCCCCCCCACACACACACACACCATTAGAGGAAACGCAGGTGAGGCTGAAAGAGCCAGAGAAACAAACCCCGTCGACACTCGCCGACTAAAATACTTCTATGAAACAAACAAACCCAGGGTGGAAGCAGAGGAATGATGGAGAGGCATGGAGAGATTTAACCTTAATCTGCAGCGCACTGTCCCTCTAACTGAATCCACAAGGTTATCCCAAGGAATTAGCTGCCTGGCTTTAGTGAGGAGCTCGGCAAGCTTCTGCCAGTTTAAACACGGCAAGGCCAACAGGCACAAAAACCGACCCGTCTCTAGAGGGCAGTGGCTTCCATTTACGGGGTCAGAAAGCACCAACACCAAAGTCTTGGATTTTTAACTCTTTGAATAAGAGGACACAGTATATTGCCAGTACAATGGCAATATACGAAGACGGCAGCTCCAACACTGCGTGGCGTTTCTGAACACCGCGCAATTTGACGACAGTGATAATGCAATGGGACTCGTTCTGGGGGCATCCAATAATAATCTTTCCGGTGTGTTTTAAAGATGCATTATCTATCAGTCAAAAATGAGAGAGAGAGAAGAACCATCAGTGCAGATTGGCATCCGGACCACCGGTGCCAGCAACGGCCGGACGGCATGCGGACACATCCGTGGGGCTCCCTGCACGGCGCTCACTGGCAGCTGCCTGGCAACGCGAAGGGCCCCCGCATGAGGGAAAAGGTCCTCCGTTCATCATGAAGGATGGCTCTGTGGTGCAGGGGCCGGGGGGAGCCACTTTAAAACGCATACCATATGCAGTCGGGAAAGACCTCATTTATCAGCACTGAAATACTATTTTTTGCACCTTCAGCTCCTCCCTCCACATTCTCTTCCCCCCGCCCCCTCTCGCAACCCCCCCCATCACTACCACCACACACACACACACACACACACACACACATACACCTCAGTTCCCAGAAGCAGCCTTGCTTCCTTGCTGCGAGATTTGACAGGTTTCCGAAGCAAAAAAAAAAATCCGTTTAATAGTGCCCATCTCCACTTCCTGATGTAGTGTGAAACTCGCGACGGATGAGAAAAACGAACAGCGTCCAGTTAAGTGACGGCTCGCCTGAAAGAAAGGCAGGCCCGCCAGAGCCTGCAGAAGAGAATGTGTAACAAGGCACAGGGACAACGACAGCAGGCACCCCAAACATCTGAGGGTACAAAGCACTTACCGAATAGACAATGACAGCCATCGATTACACGACTATGTAATGTTGTAATGTTGCATAACAACATTCAACAGGCAATTTCCCACTTACAGTGGTGTGATTATTCTCCCTGTCGCTGCCAGTGATTATACAATTCCTTTGAACAATTACATATATTGTGCATTAATTTTAATATAATTTTGACAGTTTAAAACATATAATTTGCTAAATTACCAGCAGTAATAAATTAATAAATTAAAAATACTCATCGCAGCATTTGTATAACTGCTACCATTATTGTGTTTATAGCCAGTAGAAATGTTTGTGACTAGTGTAAAAGAAATCATTTTAAAATACTTATTTAAAAATATTTTTTTAATCATATATATTGTTAATTTTTAAAAAATCTATCTGATTTTTAAAGTAATTTTTAAGTTTAAAAATAGTGTTTTTTTTATCACAAACTATTGTTCCCCTCAATAAAAGAAAATAAGTTTTGAATAAAACAAACCGGTGATTCACTTGAGTGAATAACAGAAACCTTATTGTATTTATTACTGGACGTTTTCCCGTGTGGCTGATAGTAACTACATTACATGGTCCTCGAACAAAGAACTGGCCCTTTGTTTTCCAAAAAAAAATGCAAGCATGGTCATGGAGATGTAGACGGAGTCTGTGTGTGTTGGGGGGGGTGTTTAGCTACAAAGTGATTCAGGTTTCCAAAGAAAATACACCTCTGCCACATTATCATACCACAACATTTATAATGGTGCCGCTCAAATTTGTGTGAACTTCACGAGTTAAGCGAAACCCGCTGGATCTAAGACACAGCTGCTAAAATGTTTTTTGTCTACAGTGTTTCTGTACATTGATTCCGGAGATCACTCTGCAGGCTGTGCCATTGTGGGGGGGGGCGGGGGGGTGGTATTCACCTGTGATTCATCTGATCAGGCAGTGGCAGAGGTGAGACAGGCTGGCATGGCAAACACCGGACGTCCACGCACGATTATTCTGTGATTTAGATGAGTCTGTCAGATGTATCGTATGTGACGCTCTTGGATCTCAGACTGAAGTGGGACATGTAGTCCTGAGTGCTGGGCTGACAGTTATAACATTCATGTCTTTCAAGAAACTCATAATAAAAGCAACCTTACTATATACATATGTGTGTGTGTGTATTTATGGGTGTGTGTATATAGTTATGTGTATGTATGGGTGTGTGTATATAGTTATGGGTGTGTGTGTGTGTGTTTGTTTGCTTGCATGAGTGTGTGTGTGCGTAAGTGTGTAAATTTATGGGTGTGTGTGTGTACATAGTTATGGCTGCGTGTGTGTGTGCATGAGTGTGCGTGTATGTGTATATATGTGGGTGTGCGTGAGTGTGTGTTTGTATATTTAGGAGTGTGTGTGTATATAGTTATGGGTGCATGTGTGTGTGTGTGCGCGTGTTAATATTTACGGGTGTGTGTGTATATTTATGGATGTGTGTGTGTGTGTGTGTGCGTGTGTATTTTGCAGATTTGCTCTTCAGGTTTAACTAACCTCTCAGTGACCTTGTACTGGTTAAGCAGCTATAAGATGGATGGATGAATGGCTGGATGGATTGACTAACCTACCAAAGACAGTAAAAAATGCAGGGAAACACAGCGGCAGACGAGAAAGCTTTTTATATGCCTCAATGTGACTCTGAGGATGGCTTATGATTAAATCATAAAAGATCTCACACATCCTGGCAGAGCTGAATGCCATGCTGTCTTAAAGAAGAGTAACACAAACCTCGCGCACACACAAAACAGGTCACCACTCAAATCTGTATGTAAGCATTGTGTTTTATAGAAGATGTAATTTATATAACTCAGTATATACAGATAATATACTGCATATAATATGCAGTTACCTTGTACAGGAAATAAATTACCTAGATAATGCACTTTTGCTAATAAACCAGGTTCAGCAGGCCTGTTTCCAATCTCTCATGTCAGTGGCTTCAGTGTCTGTGGACATGATCCAAAATAGCTTCTTGGCAGGATGTGCACAAACGTTAGACTCACCGTTATAACGTTAACTTACGGGGAATGACACATTTACTAGTCCATGCGTCAAAGTACAACTGCCATCTCACCTCATCAGCCAGTCTCCTTCGCTTTTCAGTTTTATTTCCCAGCCCACAGTAACAGCCACTCAACTGTTCTGTGCTTTGATTGGCAGGCCCCTGCTCCAATGGAAAAAAAGCACAATAAGACTTTTTTTTTTTTTTTTTTTTTAAGATTCCGTCTCGGACCTAATTAATGAGAATGTTCTCATGGACACAAAGTAGGTTACATGGAAGGCAGAGATATCAGCCTCTGCTTACCAAAAATTGTTCATTTGATTAGAATTCACCTAGTAAACTACGCGGATCAAATTTACATTCGGAGTATAATATCACACGGTTCTGATTAAAACAAACGCAAGTCCTTTTTATCGACAGTCACGGAAGGAAAAGGCCTGTGTTCTCCATATGATGTCAAGATTCCGCGCGGGAATATGTGCGTGGGAGAGGGGGTACCGCGGACATTCAGGAAACACAGAAAAAAAGGTTAAACAAAAAAATATATATTTAATGCAGTTAATAACTAAGAAAGTGAGAACACATGCTGACAGAGAATTAAACGTGTGTCAGGGTGATCGATGCAAGTGCTGGCTTCGGCCGAAGAACGGGGGGACGCAGCAAACTCACTCTGACCTTGAGTGCGGGCGTAGGTGAAGCGAGCCTTTGCCAAGTGTGTGCGTTGCCCGTAATTTAAAGAACTGTAAAAACATTCAAATTAATGCAGCCTTAACTCCTGGAGCAGGCCCTACTTGCTTAATTAGTGCATAATTATTCACATTTTGATATCCGGGAAAATGATCACTTGGAAATTATTTCAGGCACGGCAACAATAGCTTATAAAGGGGGGGGAACTCTCTCCAAAACTCTATTAACATGTGGAAGTAATTAATGCTTAATTACACTGGAAATACTACTGCCGTTAATGTTTGATAGCTTCTGCGGAAAGTTCGGTAGCCTGTGGAATAGGACAGGTCCCTTCGGGGCAAAAGCAGACAAACACCATAGCGTCTCGCTTTTGGCACTTGGGGAAGTCGCGCCTTTCGAATTCGCTTTGTGTGTGCTAACATTCCTGAGAAGCCAATGCAGGCTGTTTACGGCTTCTTCCTCTGTTCACGGGACAGTCACGCGCGATTTCGTTAATTGAAGCGTATATTTATGTGAGCTCGACATCAATAGTTAAACATTTTAAGAAGGCGAACCGCGGTGACAGTTAATTCGGCTTGCACTTATGCTAATATTACGGTCTCTATAAAAGATAAGTTCAATGTGAAAGTGGTTCCTTAGCTGTAGGAATACTAATAACTGTTTTTATTCCATTTTGAGGGATAAAAAATGTTTAATATTAAATGGTTTTAAACGAGGAACATTAAAAAAGCCTTTGAAAGGAAAGATAAAGTGGTATATTCACACTACAGAGAGAGACTATTAAACCCCCTGTCCTTGGAGAAGTAAAGTAACTACTTGCTTAGAAAGGAACTAGCAGGTAGGAAAATAGTTAACGCTCTGGGCATGCGCTCTAAAAGGTTTTTGGTCTTATAAGAGACCCCCCATTGCAGATTTTGATCGGGTCCCTCAGTGTTACTTAAGTAAAATTGATCTGTTAAAGTCCAGGGTATATATGCATGTACGTTAGCTACAACCCCAATGTAAATTCTGTTGAAATAAACAAAAAAAATCACAATATTTTAAGATATATTGTGCTGACATCTGCCATAATAATTTGAGTATAGCAGGACTGTCCAGCCCCTACTACGGTTTCCTGCATTTGTTTTTTGCAGAGAACCTAACAGTACGGTTTTAGCCACCTAGCTATGTCAATGATTACCAGTTTGATTACTCTACAAAGGCATTACAGAGGAATACGATCGTACGTTTTAGAGGGAATATGCTTTAGGGGTATGCTTTCCAAAAATCTGACCAAATTAAGCAGTTTTCCCCATGGAAGAGATCTGAATTAGCATCTAAACATATTTAGATTGCTTCTTCAAGAAGAAAAACATCTAACAAAAAGGTGAAAGCAGAGGTGACTTGGATCTCACAGGGCAATAATTGTACAGTAGTTAATCCTAGCTAACATCTGATTAAACCATACTGCTGTGATTCAACACTGTCCTGTGTATTCAGGTCTGCAAAGGGCAACTGGAACAATGCCAGTGTCACTTCATAAACCACAGCACTGGGTAAAATGGTTCAGGACAAGGACTTGTACTTTCAGTGAGGTGATGGTTCAGGTCCCAGATGAAATCTGCTGTTATACCCCTGAGAGATCTAAACCATTCTGCTAAAATATTCATATAAATGAGTTAAAAGCTGCATAGGATAAAAGCACGATCAAAGCAATTAAATAACAATAAACCACATGCTGTTAAGCTGTTAATATCCTTGGGCACTTGTTGCTCATATATGCTGTTAAATCAAATTATGCATCAAATTATATATATATATATATATGTAGAGCCTTAGCTGAACCATCGCTGGAGGTATTCATAGTGGAATTTCCTGAATAAATGGGGAATTTTTTTAGAGAATTCACAATTTGCGTGTGTTAGTTTATCAACAGAATGTCAAGATCATTTGCGATCGTCATTGGTGTTTCCCGCAACACGGGATCAGTTCTCAGTCACTGCGTCTCCTTACCGCCTATCGACACGGCCTTCCTTTGCTCTACTATAAGGCCAGGCTGCTGTGGAAAGAGCGTGACCATTCTTCTTGACATTGTAGGATGCCTCCCGCAAGCATACACACATTTCCCACCATATTGTACATGAGAAATCTGATAAACAATTTACTAAGTAGACACGGGTGCTCTGATGGGGCCCTTCCTGTAGCAGAGGGGAAGTGATCCCACTGGGTTTCCCGGGGGACCAGAGTCGGGGCCCGCAGACAGACATTGCTCCGACAGCTGGTCTTTGAACTTGTAACCCCTCAGTTCTTGGGGTCACCAGACTGGCAATCTGGTGTTCTGACCTGAGGAATATGCTCCCTTTCCACTGACTGATATATTGGCTAAACAGGCCCACTCTCTGTGATTACATCATGGAGGCAGAGCGGAACTTGACATAGTATCTGGGTGAGGTAATCCAGAAAAAAATATTAGCGTTAAGAGTATTTCGAAACATCTGCATGTGGACAGGGTCTGAATTTTAGCCAGAAATATATATATGTGTGTGGGATTTGTTCCATGTTTTTCCGATTTAGCATTTGAGTGTGGTAAGTTTCACCCAAACCACCTGTGCTAATAAAGAGAACCAGAACTTTACCGTATTTAACACACTGAACCTTTTACTTTCATCACAAATCTAGGCAAGAGTAAACGTCTCTCAATCGAATGTTACCACTGTCAAACTAATGACGCTAATGTTTCGGAGCCTCGACTGAGCCACTTTTATTCAGAAAACTCATCCGTCACGAAAATCTTGACGGGGAACTGAATTTCTGAGTGTTGCGATAGAACCAGATCGAAACATGCCTTCCAATTTAGGGTGACCGTTTACAGTAGGAGCTTACGCACCCATTTAATGGCTGGAGCACAAGTGAGCATCCACAAATGGGAGAACAGTAATTTCGGTCGCACCGTATGAGCACTTAAGTGTTATAATAAGGAAAGACCCTATGTGAGGAGCATCTGAGCGGGGTATGCTGCTCCATAACAGACATCCTTTAATTGTACAGCCTCTTTGGAAGCTGCAGCCCTTGGTGTGACCAAAACAAGGAAACGCTGCAGACCATAAGTTATATTAATATCCTGCCTCCGTGAACCGTATCCCCCAGGGTATTGTTAATGTCCTTTGTTTGTGTGAAAATGTCAAGTTGTTTCAAGTGACTACACATTCTACATTATGAATTACAATTATCCCACTGATATTAGGCACAGGCCATAGTCGAAAAGCCACAAAAGGGAAGTTATAATTCTGCTCTCCTTGGCAGACAATTAAATATATTTATGAGTCTCTGCTTTACGCTGTTCGATATTTCGGTGGGCACAAATTAATTGGATAGTGCAAACGGAAGAGGACAGGGAGAAAAAGAGGCTGTCCGGATCACTTTAGCGACAGAAGCGCTCAGGATTACGCGGCGCGGGTTCATGTTCCACCAGCAGAATACACGGCCGACGTTTGGGCTTGCCGGACGTATGAGAATGAAAGCTCAGTCTGTCCATTTCAGCTCTGCCATTTCCACTTCGTCTTCAGCCGGCCCTCTGGATTAATGACTCACTCAGGCGATGTCTACAGGCAATGTAATGACTGCCTGAACCACCTCACCACCGCGCGGTGTTAAGCAAATGTCTAGGATTCGCTTTATTAAAAAATGTACATCATTTTCACTTAGCGATTGAGACCCTGGCGCTTTCACGCATAAGCACCTTCAGTGCCCGCGCACGAAACACTCAAGTGACGTTAATTCCATGTTACTTCACGGCATCATTTGCTACTAGACTTCTGGTTTCCATTTCATTCACCAGCCATCTTTAAAATATAAGACTCCATGTGCTGGGCATCTTTTTTGACAGAAAAGTAGAATCATAGTAGCTAGCGTTCAGTGTCTATTAATGACATTTTATGACTTGTAGCGCAAAACTACAGGGAGAAGCTATTAAAGTAAAAAATCACTCTGAGGAACAAATTCCTATCTTTCCACCTTTGAAATTCAAGTACAGTTGGCTTGAGGACTGGAATCCTTAATATTCACATCAATTTCACTAATCCGTTGTCCCAGCTCACCAGTCTACATTAAAACATGTCTCCAGATTCTCTTTTTGCTGTACATATTAGTGATTGGGGCATTTCTTGTTCTTTGCAAAGACGTTCTTTTTTTCAGTTTGGTACTCAGGCCTGCAAATTTTGGCTGATGCACAAATTCTCTACCAACATACCGAGAAAGAAAACAAAACTCCCGAAACAGCGGGAGGCAGCCAATCACTCAAGCAAGTGAAACGAGACGAACCCAGAACAGTTCCGCAAGCTCAGAAAAGTAGCTTAATAAACAGCTACACTGTGAACGGCCTTTTTTAATACCCAGCATGAGCTGGTGAGAGCCAAGCCTACCAACGGTTAACCGAGACGAATCCGCGCACCCACTTAATCGAGAGCCGACGTGTCAGACGTCATTGGGACTGGGTACCTCATCAAAACCCCAAAGCCATTCAGCTCTGAGTGAAATTATAGAGATTTTAAAAAGGTCTCAAGTGTTTAGGAGACTCTGCTTCACAGAGGAAAAGCTGCCATGTTTTTCACTACAGAAGGTAGCACATTAACGACAGACAAAAGCCAAAGAATAAAAAGACAAAAGCCATTTAATTTCAGCACCTGCATAAGACTCACAGATTGTCGCTATGGTATCCTTAGGCTAACATATGCAAGCTTACATTATATGCTACACCATTATATCAAGATTTCTGGAAGTTTAAGGATGGCATAGCCTATGGTAAATACTTGTCGTTGATTGAGACTGGATACCACAAGACTTAGTTTAGAGTCTTGGTGTCTCCTAGAGGATTTCCATTGACTCACATTTGCAAGATAGCCATCAGCGAGCAACGGATGATTAGTGCAGTAGGTAGCGTGCTGGTTATGGAGAGAAACCTAAGGGTTGCTGCTTCAGGTCCCAGGACAGCCCTGCAGTGGTACCCTTGAGGAGAGCACTTAACCTGAACTGCTCCATTAAAATACCCAGCCACATAAATGGGTAAAAATGGCAATTTGCTTTGGGGAAAAAAAAAACAAACGTCGGCCAAGCTACTAAATGTGAGTCAACAAGGTAACAGCCAAGTGGGAGTGAAGATTAAAGTTGACTCAGTTGGCTTAAATGTTCTGCCTGACTCCTAAACTAGACCATGTGTCACCTGGACTCCTGAAACACTACTGCCCGGGCAACAGAACGCCGCTGTGTGGTTTGTCCATAAGGTGGCTGGCCTTAAACTGTTCCAGCGACTCAAAGCAGGCAGCTTCCTCCAGGGGTGTGACTGCGCCTCGTGGCGGACTTCAGCCTGCCCCGTTCCCACTTCCCATTGTGTTTTCAATGGCATGTCTCCTCCCCAACCAGACTTGCAAGATCCAACTGTACGTTCTACCTCTCAAACTTTTTTTTTTGTTTGTTTTCTGTAGTAAATAGTAAACTATTGATTTTTCCACATCCAGTCTCACCAGTATAACATTGTGTACCATTTGTGGTTTTGTTTCTAACACCTCTTTACGGTCTGTACTGCAACTTCATAGCATCACTGCTAAAGTATATAGAGCTAACCAGGTCTATTAAAACTCGAAAGAGGGTCAGAAAGATGAGAGTTAAATAAAAGTGAATAAACATACAATACTGAAGAGACATTTGTTCAATCAAATGATCCAGTTTAGCGTTATGATACAAATATGCCCACAAAAATATATCCATTTCAATAGCTGCATAAACAATTCATGGGCTCTGAAATTTTTAAAATTAATCTTAAACTAAATGTCAGCCAAATTGTATAAATGTAGTAGGAATTATGCTGGAATGATAGAGTAAGTCTCCTGTCCTCCTGATGAGGAATTCTCCTCTGATAACCTTAATTAAAGTCATTATTAGTACAACAAGCATTGTTATGCTACTTAAGGGTTTCTATAGCATAGCAAATTAGTCCTTGAACATATACATCGTAATTTATTCAGTGGGATTTTACAAGATTATTGGAATTTTGCTATTAAAAACATTACTGCTCATATTCATTTTTCATTCACTTATAATTATTGAAATATCAGCAAAGGAAATTTGAAAATGGTAATAGTTATATAGCTATTTAGAAGCTCTGATACTTATATAATCTTGAGGGATTTCACTGGGACGCGAATTCTGAGCTCGAGCTTGCACGCCCAGCCTTGCAGATGTATTAGGTAGGTGGGGTGATGACGCGGACGTCGTTATATTATGAATACACCATCCTTAGAAGAACATCCACAATCTCCGTACAGGCATGTTTGCAATTAAAAAATATGTAGACTTTATTTTCCCAGGAAGGTCTGGAAGGGCCACCTCTAAAGTTTGGTTATGTAAAAGAAAATAAATCACCCTTTTCACAGCTGATAAAATATTACTACAAATTAATCCTCAGAGGTTCCTGTATGTTCCTACTCATTACTTTCAAGAACAGAGGTGTAGCTGCAATTACTACTGCCTTTCACTATGATATGGATGTTTCCTTACTCGTCCTTGGGCCAGCAGATCACCCACGCCCTGCCATCCCCCCCCCCCCCCAGCCCCCGTCTGGACTACCAAAGCATTTTGCGTCTTTGCGGTGTGTTTAATTTTAAGGAGCTAGCTTGGTTAAATGGGGGTGGAGGGGCTGAAAGGTGGAGGAGAGGAAATTATTACATTTCGTGATATCAAAGGTGATTTCTGTTCTGCTGCTGGTGCCCAATCATTTCTGGAATAAGTCTTAGTGCGGATGTTGTGGTCACATGACCATTCTCCTTCGATGCCACTGCGGGGAGTTTGGCATATTTTCGCTACAGGTGAGAGGACCCATGTCTCAGTTCTTCTCATTACCCACTGAAGTATTTAATTAATCTGCTTATTAATTTGTTTTCCTGGAATTTTGATGATGCATCCAACACATAATAGACAACAGAATGCCATTATGGTCCAGAACCTACTTGGTGTTCTAGATAAAAAGTAGAACAACTTAAGAATTGTAATTTATTTGCCAGCGAAGCCCTGGATTTATAAAATAATTACTATACACTTAATAAATTTATATGAATGTTTAACATGTCTGTTTTACCGGCCCGACATCAATTGTATCAGAAGTTAAAGGGCAGAAAAATAGTTCTTTTGACAATATCCTTAGTTTTCCAGTTTAGAAAGCCAACTCTTAGCACAGCCTGCCATATCCCAGAAACAGCGTGCGCGTTTGGTCGACACAGAAAACTCAGCAGGAGTCAGAGAGACCAGGAGATTCTCACTAAACTCCCCGCACTTCCTGTTCTGTCCCCTATTAATGCGTGAAGCCTTCTGACAGACCATGTGGAAGAAAGAGATGAGACGGATGAGGGAGAGAGAGAGAGAGAGAGAGAGGAAGAAATATCTACATAAGCTAGGCTAACTGACAGCTGGGGTCAGTCTCTCTCTGTTTAATGACACTGGCAGCTACACATTTTGAATTGTTTAAATATGAGTCTACAGTTTCAACAATCATCATCTCACCGGTTCCACTTTTCATAGCCAACAGCCAGGAAACTGACACGTAATTACACACTTACTGATGGTATCGCCAGTGCCGATAATTAAAACTGCCACGAGAGGATAGCTATTGCTAGTCCACAGCTGGGATGTTGTCAAGAGGTGAAAACTCCTGCAGCGTTTAATGCTATCTTCTTAAAGCTGGACGACAGGCGACCGCGCTGATGTAACGGAAAGGCCGCCGCTCACCGTCCGCCACGTCTCACACAAACGAAGGAAATCTATTAGCTACCCAATAAGAGATACACACACTCCCCAACGCAGGGGTTAAATGCCACTGACCGACTTAACGTTCGCCTTTCTTATCTACTGATTATTTTTGTCTGTTAAACTTGATTTGGTAATATGTTCCTGAAACAAAAAACAACGATAATCTACCTCAGACATATTCATTGTTTTAAAAGTGTAGGCTAGGGTACTTTAAACATACATTTCTTATGTTAAAAGTATTTTAATCTACTTTTTAAATAGGTTGTATGATTTTTGTAGATATCGTACTCTATTCTTTCTTTCGTTCTCCCCTTTTCCCTATTTATTTGTCTCTTTCTTTCTTTGTTTATTTCTTTAAGGGAGTTGGGGGGGTGTTCTGGGGGGTAAGGAATATATATCGAAAAAGGGGGGAATGTTTATACCGTTCATGTGTTTTTTCAGTTCTTCTTTTATGTGTGTCGATTGTACTTTTAAATAGAAATAAGAATTTAAAAAAATGTGGGCCAGGAATTTATCATCCAATAGACAACAAAATGATTAGTGCCTCAAATCCACTCTCCAGCCAGGCTATACCTTTGTGACAGCTCAGCTCTCACATTACATTACTATTAAAAGTCAGGGTATAAATAGTGTTAGCAAATTAAAATAAATTATGTAACAGAGCAGTCAATGGCTCTATTGAAACATAGCTAATGGATGTCCATCTCGCAAAGTGTTTTTTGTAATCATGTCCCATAAACCTGTCATTATGTCAGGAGACATCATATGTTGCTAATATAGCTGTGGTTTGTTCACTGTAAAACACTGTAGATTCCATGGATATTAATAGGTTTCCTAATGTAAGGGGCTGAGTCATTTTTGTGTGTATGACGACTTTTTAACTTTTTATATAGAATGTATATAATGTGAACAGAGTTTGTAATCTTTGGTCTTGCGTCAAAACAGATGTCAGTATTAAAGTAGCACGACTAGAATCTGTGATTCATGATACATAATATTTCTTTGCCCAAACATGGACTACACAGCTGGAGGTTCATTGTTATTGCCGCCGTTTCATAGGATACCAAGCGGTAAAAAATGGAGCCCTTTTCCGTTGGTTCCCTCTTCATTAAACTGACACCGCATTTGATATCTTGACACTTTTCTGCTTGAGTGTACCTGAAGGAGACGGAGACCCACCGTGAGGCAGTAATGTCTCTTATTACCTCGCATTTGTCTCCATGCTTCTGACTTCATATCTGCTTCCTGCGCAGAGTCTCTCTCCAGAGGGAGCTTGGTCGATACCCAAAAGTTATCAAAACTCGACTTCATGTTTTTCAAAGTCCTCCAGAAGGCCGGTTCCTCTTTGTGGGATGGGAAAAAAAGAAATAACGAAAGACTAGCTGATGGTACAAATTCACGGGGAATAAATGGAACGGATTTCGCAATGAGCTGGAGCAGCTGCAAGGCCTTGGCTTGCGTCAGCTGACTATATGAGCATGAATGTACATATGAATTTGCCGAAAAACACTTGTATGTCAATTTCATAAACTAAAACAGTGTTACGTAGATATTGCATAATATAGCTAATTCTACACTATTACCGGACTTTGTGACTTCAAGGGTCAAGCAGGCAAACACTGTAAAATCTCCAGCGTATGTTCTCTGTGGGCAATCTGATGTGCAAGCTGGTTTGCACATTTCTGCAGTTTGGTTTGCGCCAGTCCGCACTGTATGAATCATAAGCTTGGCATTAATGCTTCACATTTTTTTAGTAGACACTTTTGTCCGAGCAACCTACTGCTCTGTATAGCTACATACAGACGTATACTTTATAACGACCTGTTTCTATGAAGTATTTAACATTTTTGTGGAAGAAAATACGCACAAGAAATGTATTTTTGTCGTACAATCTGGCTTTATAAAATTTTTGTGCGTGCTTCTGTATTATTGCTATTGTAGTTTTTTATTTCTGATGCAGCTATCTGCTTTGTTGATAAACAATAATAAAATAATAAATCCCTCATTTGAGTTCCACATAATTGCTGAATTCACACGGGTGTCGACACGGCAGCTCTTCACTTCACGCAGGCCCCCAGTACCGGTGCTGGGGTCCCTTTCGGTCACGCGTCTTGTGTTTCAGGTACGTGTCAGACGCAGACAGGACACTCAGGTCAGGACGCCGAAGCGCCTCTTATTAAGCGATTCCCCCAGGGCTTCTACATTTAATATGACTTTTTAATCTCTTCCCAGAAGCCGTAATTGGACACAGAGTCTTGAATTCATATACAAAGATTAATAATATAAAAAAACACGACTGCCAGCTACTTCTTGAGATGATTTAGTGTCGAAACAAGAGGTTGTAGCTCAATCAAATTGATTTCCAACGCTTCATATTTTGGGATAGGTTGTGTGGAAAATCATGACTGTGTTGTTAATAGAAGAAGTAATTAGGCTAACATTTTGTCTCTATTCTCTATTAATTTGACTCGCTAATGGTTAAAACAGCCCTTCAAGAGATGAGCGTGCGATATCCGAGGCGTGACCGCCATGCCGATGTCTGCGTGAATTGTCACCGGATTAATTCGCCCGGCATTTTATGACGGAAGTGCTGGGAAGATCGAAGTCTGCCTGGTTTAGCGATGTGCTTAATTAAATCTATCCCGGTTGTTCCTGAGCACCACAAACGATTAGAACAGGAATTTTAAAAAAAATGCAAGGTAAACCACAGGCCTAAAAGACTGGCTTGAGAACTGAAGCCAATGTTCCTGTAGTCAATAATAATAAAAAAAAATAAATCTTATAAACAGTCTGCAGTATAATACAGTATAACACACAGACACACAAAGCTGTACAGTGTAGTCTGTCACGTAAGTCATATTTATCATCATAATCATGTAATAAAAAATGCACTAATGTCTGTCTTGGTACAAAGAGCTTAACATTCAAGGTGTCTTTCTTGCCCGATGTTAGGTGGTAATTATGTCCATCCACGTGCGGCAGATAAACTCCCCAGCTACTGGTCTGAGAATAAAGAAAGAGAGTTGGCCAGGAGCATGCTGGGAAATGATGATAGAGTAAACAGCATTACTTGTAAATGCTACCTGGGCATCAGAATGCACCCCCACTAGGTATCTCTGTGAGGGCATGGGGGCCTTTCATTTTGAGGTTACTGCCTCATTTCCCCCCCGACGGCTCTGAGGGGGGCTGTGGTGGAGTGGGGGCGGCGGGGGTGGAAGGTGAGCATGGATGGTGTGAACAAAACAAGAGGGAAG
>JAODLD010000047.1:5412480-5452884 GCA_026781065.1 Mormyrops boulengeri | reverse complement strand
GGGGGGTGGGGGGCGGTGGCGTCAGTGGTGGGGGTGGGGGTGCTGTCTGGGTGAATCTCAGCAAAAATCGCCAGCTTGCTTCTCACAGGGACATCTCTGTCAGTCACCCCGAGGACCTGATCTGAGCAAAGTTTTATGCATCTAATTTGTTCTTAATTGGTAGAACATTTAAATGTCTCTCTAATGTCGCAATGTACGGCATGTCACAGCAGACGTTCCGGAACTTTCTGCTTATCTTTCTCTCTCTCATTCTCTTTGGCTTGCAGAATGAAAACTGGAGATAAATAAGTTTTGGGTTAAACGCGGGAGGAAGATAGGAGCACGCTTTGCTTTTGTTTGCTAGCAGGCAGCGTGAATGATGATGAGTGTCGGAGGCCGTGTGGAGCTCGCACGTGTAGAAGCCCCCTCATCTTTGATCATGCGCAACAAAATGACAGGAAAATGGGGGAGGCCAGACTTTTTTTTTTTTGCAAGTTTATAGTTACCCCCCCCCCCCCATGCTGTACCTTGTCACTCAAGGGTCTTTTGATGTAACCGCCGTCAATGGCTCCAAATTAGTGCCATTTCAGGGTAGATTGTGAACAATTATGCGCTGTGTTCTGTAGGGAACTGCTCTACCTTCCCCCAGGGGAGAGGGTGGGCCCATGGGAGTCTGCATTCAGACAGCACGTTTCCCACACATGCACGTAGACGGGGGGCGGAGCCTGAAATTCCCTCAGCCCTGCAGCAGAGCTGTGCTGACATGGCCCACCCCTGACTCCCCCCCCCCCACTTACCGTCTTCCTATTGGCTCGTTTACATTTCAAACCAGACAGCCTGTATGATATACTATGAACGTTCAACTACTCATTGTTTGCAACTGAAACAATGAAATTAATATTATTATCATCATCATCAATAGTAATGATCATCAAAATTATAGATTACATTTCTAGATAAATAATCATTTTCACTTGTACATTTATATGTGGCAATATAACCCAAAGGTAATTGATGAAATGTACATCTAGATAGATAGATAGATAGATGGATAGATAGATAGATAGATAGATAGATAGATAGAGATACTTTATTTATCCCGAAGGAAAGTTTTGATTTTAATCTAGTTTTGATTTTAAATTTAGGATGATTATTTAATAATGATATTATTTAATAACGACCCGGGTTATCTCAATGGATGCCTTGTTAGTCTTTGAGACCACGAGCAGTCAGTCTGCGGGATGGACTGGCTGAGATGAAGCAAATCAACAACGTGGCCTCAGAGTTAAAATCAGCCCGCATGCTTCTCAGAGCCAGAATTCCACCCTGCCTTCCGTACAGTCTGAGAGGAAATTCCTTGGAAAATGAGACACATCCTTTTGGCTGGGATATCCTGGATTAATTACGTCTCGGACCGAATTCGATACTTGAGACAATGAAATGTGTTGTTAATTTTTGAGAGTCGTGTTTACATGTGAGATGTCCGAGTGTGGATGGACATTCCTCTCAACTCGTTTTCCCAGCACTTGTGACACCTTACCATACTGTACCCCGGTTACCATGGTCCCTGGCCTTTCTTGAGGCCTAGAAAGTGGGTGGTGTGTGGTTCGGTGGTTGTGACTCTGTGCCTGTGTGCGGAAGGTCGCTAGTTCAAATCCCCGAGGCAGTGGAATGTTTTCACCGTTAGGCCTTTGAGTAAGGCCCTTAACTCACAATCTCTCAGTGACTGTCTGACTGCTTTCTCAATTGTATGTCACTTTGGATAAAAGTATCTGCTTACAAAATAAATAAATAAATATGAACTTATAATGACGTGCTGTTAGAAAAGCCCTTTGTCAGAGACCCTTTGGAAGGAAGTGTTGTATTCCGGATCTGAGCTGATTTTGAAGATTGCCACTTCGTCATGGATCCTGGAGACCCGATAACTAATTATGACAATTATTTTGCACTTTCTGGGCGGCTGTTTTCATGCTTACATTGATTTTATGCACAATTTTACTCATATGTTCTGGGAAAGAAATGCAATCAAACAGATTAATAAAGGGCAGCGATTTGTGTACTTTGAAAAGCCAGAATATTCCAAACGCGTAATGGAGCCGTACCGTTACATCCAAAAGAAACAACTGCAGTTACTTACATGTTTTTCTTTATTGCATTTTGTCCGGAGCAGCTTGGAATTTCTCCCACGCAATTCCCAGACATGCAGAGGTATTCATCATTATAATAACAGTCCAGTAACACCCGAATGTTAACACCTCTTTATAAAATGTAACCACAATTTATCTATTATTTATTCTCACAGTGACATTGTGTGTAAGCAAGTTAAAAAGCGTAATGGATGCTAACAAATCGACGGCAAAACATTTGACACTGTGTTTTGCGAAAGTACTTACTGTTCGTCAGTGTGACCAGCATAAATCTAAAGGTGTAGGTACTTATTTGTTACTTTTCAAGGCTTGTCTGCTATATTTTTTATACAAAATCTTAAAAAGCACATTTTCATGGGTAATATAGCAGGACCCATTCTGCAGCAGTAGACAGATCTGAAAGTCTAGCTCCTAACCACTATGCCACCTACAGTTAAGTTAAATTATGACCGTGGTTTTGTTGTTTGGCAGACACACGGCAAAGTATATCTTTTTAACGGTCCAGCAGTAGAACTCCTGCAGGGATTCAAACCTAGAGCCTATTGGCGCACGGTCCAGCTCCTTAACTGTCAGGCCATCTGCTGCCCTTCCTCGGGTGCGAGATAAACACTGGTTCCTAAAATGTGAGATATTTTAAGTGTCCCACTCCTCCTACAAGGCTGCCAATCAGACCAAGGCTGCCCCCCCCCGCCCTCCCATCCTCTTCATTTTCTCCACTAATTACTTCGTCTTCTGATAAAGGCTCAGGGATCATGCAAGGTCCTTGAAACAAAGAAGAATATATAGCAGTTACCTAGACTTTCATCTGCATGGAGCAGATTAAAAACCAGCACACTGTATCCACTGCCGACCTGCAACAGCCACGTCGGCGCGGCATGCATTAATAAATATTAGCTCACATGCTATTTATTATTGTTTTAGAGAAATGAAAACTTTACCCCTAGCTATTTTCAGCAAGAATAATTTACACTCGGCGAATTATAATAATATCAAATGAATTATGTATCGAAATTCATCTTGATTATGGCCTTTGGTGCTAGTCATACTTGGTCAGATTTTTTAAACAAAACAATTGCTTTGGTGGTTGGGACAAGGGCCTTGATTGCCTGCAGACTTGGTTGAGAAAGCTAATGAATTGAATTTAATAATTGTATTTACAGTGCTGAGTACTGAGGGGATAGAAAAACACTGTACTGTACAGGGTTGTGCAGCTCACTTTGAAAGCTAAGACAATATTTAACAAAGCCACACACGGACTGTGGCATCCGGGCCTCTGCCGAGGGCCTCAGAGGCAAGATAACGGCCTCCTTTGTTTGTGACTGCACAGACTGGGTCTCCGTTTGAAACAGAAAGTCTTGCTTATTGCTATTCACCTTCACCGTGCGGAGAGACGGGTAATGGCCATGGCTTTAATGAACGGGCGCACTCGCAGTTCTGCGTGCCAAGCGCCAGCTACGTTAGGACCATTAGCCATTAAAATGGTGATTATCGGGCTGAAGTCTTCTCGAGGTTAAATAGTGTTGAAGTCTGCTATGAACTCGCGTTAATTGCAATTATGTTCGCAGAAAAAGGGAGGGGAGGGGGGGTTACTTTTTAAAAAGGAAACTGTGATTTGTTAGACATATCCGACCTGGCTTGTTAAACATTAAAATGCGTTAAGTGGCAGGAGCGAGATTCCTGCCGTCTGATTTGTATAATAACGGCGGAAAGGCACGAAGCAGAATGATTTGTTTTGAACTGTGTCATAACTGCGCTGTGATGTACCAACGTGGGATTGGCTGATGGTATATGATAACTAAAGAGACTAAATTGAAAAAAAAGAGGCAGGCTCTCAGCGAATGAGTGCGGCCTGTGTTAAGGATTTGGTGGGCAGCCTCGGGTTCGATATAGTCAGGTATAGCTCCGCAGACTAGCAGCCGAATTTGTTTCATCTCTTATGACCAGGCGGTGAGGAGACATTGAACAGGACAGAGCTGGACCTTGGGTCACAGCACAGAAAAATGTGCGGTTTTATTTTAGACCCCCCTGTAACTGCGAAGGAGGTGGTTGGATTTGCGTGTAGGACAGTGACAAACAGTGAATTTGGCAAAAGATTTATGTGTGTATATGTAAGTATATATACTTATGCCTCATGGGTAATAACATATTGGCACACAATAGTTTTTCCTGCTCAGTTCCGTGCCTTTGAACCGAAGTGAACAAAACAGGAAATGGTTCGCACACGTTTTGTAACAGAGAATAATTACTGTACGTTTACTGGGGTGTCAGAGACCTCTATATTTGGCCCCACCCCCTCACGCACACACACTCTTAGGAAACTAGCACCCGGTCGGCAGGTTAAGTGTCTGGAACACGCCTCAGCCGACCAGCGATGGGGCAGCTGATGGCCAAGCACCATCCCCTCCATTAACTCCGGAGTCAATTAGCTCACATCAGAAATATGAGATGTTTTCTCTGTTTAATATACAGTGGAAATCCTTTAATCATGTTTGGAATTCCGCGCTCCCAGTGCCTGAGACGATCTCGGGGAGACTGGTAATTAAGTGTGAAGCTGTGATATCTGTGCAGCGAGTTTGGATAGCAATCAGAACGTCTCCAAAAAAGCATTTGCAACACATCTATAATTTAGAAGCTGAATAATTAGCGGCGGTAATGCATGCCGCCGTTGTATTATTCCGCTCATAGGCGCCTCTTCAATTTGAATGCTGCGTGCCACATAAAATATGAAATTACATTTTTATACCTGCTTTATTTTTCTGTTTTATTTTTTCTCTCCGAGGCTCGCTGTATAATTTACGGTCTACAGATTTACGCACTTGAAATGTGCCTTGTTTACTACTTTCCGCATTTTAAATAGCATCGGCGCATGAGCCAAGTGAGTCGCAGGCTATTAAGATAACAAAGCAGACAGGAAGATGCTCTGTTGACAGGAAGGAATTAGGATTTATCGTCTCCGAATGCAGACCCAGATCTGATTGAATTGCCTACAGCCGTTCTCGCTAACTGACTTCTTTCTTGTAAATGTTTAAAATTATTTTGTACGACAGAATATTATGAATATAATTTGTCAGCGGGTCTAATGAAAGCTGACAGAAGCAAATGCGCACGCGGACGCACATGGTGAGCCGGACCGTGACGTAGAATCCGTTGCGCAAGCGCGAATCCGGTAGCCGTCCGCCGGAATCACTACTAGCGCCATCGCGATCTACGAAACCACTCTAGTTCTGCAGTCCCAGGGGGGATATTTACACCGTGCCCTTAAGTGAAAATGCTTGCTTATTAAATATCCAGCCATACGCATGAACACAATTTTAAGTCCTCTTAGATAAGGGCGTAACATGAGTTACAATAATCACCCTTTGCGGGGTAAATAATCGGGCATTGAAATAAGTTAACCCAGCGATGTGCGTGGTCCCCAGTTGGTGCTTACATGTATCAGAGCGGTGTTTAATACCCATGATGTGAGCCTTGTGTCACCTCAAATACACTCTGATCGTGCATTCACGGCTCCCCCTTGTTCCCGTCATAGCTCTATGAGGCTGGCACAGTCAAACGACTCAGGGGCGTGTTCTGGGGCGTGAGCGGCCTCTCGGATGTCCAATCCATGTTCTCTTCATGGGGAACGTTCCAGCAACATCACTTATCGGGGAGCCGACCGATCCTCTTTGTGGGGGGTCGTGCCCGGCAACTGAGCCCGATTGAGCAGAAAATACCCGCTAATGCTCACACCGCTGCTCTGATATATTAAAATATAAAAACACTGGTAAATATTTTCTGTGTGCAATTGCGCGAGCTAAATTGTAGGTGTCGTTCAGAGCCTGGGTCAGCTTTAAATGCCCCCTGTGGAGGCCGCAGTTTTGAATATAAATGGATGGAAAAAAGGCGGGAAACTGAGGGTGTGACGGCGGCACAACACCGCGTAAGAATGGCGTCGTCTAAGATTTTAGGACAGCAAGAGAGAGCTGGGGAGATTGCCAATAATGGGCCGTTACTAATGGAATGACAAGACTAATCGCAGACACACCGCCGCCCACCGTCGTAAACCGCGCCTGAGCCCACTAGCAACTTCCGCAGCCGAGCCCGACACGTTAGGCCGCAATCTTAAGGAGGTGCCGCTCCATCCCTACCGTGCAGACTCTGTCGCATTTTCTAACGTCGCGTAAGGTCGGGAATAGCGTCTCTTTAAGCCCCCTTGATCTGCAAAGAAGTAACTTGAATATTTAATGCCAAAGCTTTGATAGCATCTCAACTCTATAGTGCTAACCTCCTTAATTAAAACACAGTCCATGCCAGGCAGCACTATGCGTCAGGCAAGCGTGTGTGTTCCTTATTTGACAAATGGGATGTTTAGAGCTTCAAAAAGTCATCACCTCCATTCTAAACTTGCATCACCTAGAACCTTAAGTGTAAAACACAAAAGAAAAGGGCATGATGAAAAACACGGGCTTCATTTTCTAACCAGGCTTTCTCATTGAAAGTTTTTTCTATTTTGGTTTAATTCCGCAGTATTGCTTATAAGACTGAGACAATCAGTGCTGGGGCGGCGATCTCCGAATATCGATCAGCGGCCTTACGGTCCAATTAAAACAATTACAGTCCATGTAAGGGAAAACATTTTCATTGTGCCTCATCTGGCGGTGAATTCTGGGCGATAAATAATTAATGTCGTCTTTAAGGAGGCATTTCCATTAAGGAGGGATCCATTATTTATTCATCCCAGTCCAGTGGTACTATTCTTCTCCTCCAAAAATGTGGCTTTTGAAATTTCTGTGACGGTCAGACTCACATCTCCTCACGCTCACGCTCGCTGCGGACCGCCATCCTTGGACGCCGACCCTGACATGCGACACCGTTGCATATTACATGGGGGGCACGGCCTCTTTAACCCGGGGGCCGTAACACCCCCCCCCATCAGGCAGATAACATGAATGTGAATGCATCCACCCCCTCCCATCTGCAGAGAGAGCAGGGGCAGGCGACACCTCCCAGGGTGAGTGCTGCCCTCCTAATGATCGTGACGCCATTCTTTAATGATGGGGGGGATCAGTCCTGTGATAACGTGAATACCTTCCAGGCAAGCCAGTATTAAATTTGACTTGGCTGGATTAAACTAATATAGGAGAGTTGGGGGGGTGCAAGAGCCATCAATACAGAAGTGTCATTCACAACATATATTACAATACGTGTGATACGTGCCTTTTTTGGGGGGGGGGGCATGGACCAAGGATATTTTATTTGCTCAGTAGATGTTTTTGTGATGAATTTACATCTTTTGCACACGTCCCATTTGCACAGCTGGGATTTTATCGGGGCGATTTAGATAGAAGATTCTCCTTGTGGGATTTAACCCAGACCCCCCCCCCCCCCATAAGCGAAATCTGCGCTCGGGGTTCAGAACTGACACTCCTGCTCTGTGTCACTGCTAACCCCATTACCGATTCCTGAGAGACAAATGCAAAGGGAAAACTAAACATAACAAAATATTGGAATATTTTCCCATAATGCTGTCCAGATGCATGCGATTATGAAAGGCTTCCAGGCCTACGTCAAGGCTACCTTTCCTGTGGGGGACATTGTTTTTAAACCTCCTGAAATACTGTCATTCTGTGGCCCAGAAAAGCCAGAGAGCCACTCAAAAAAAAAACAGGCTCTTTATTAAAACAATATGTTCATGCCACGAACGTGATCTTAACGCGATTTGTACCACCGGTCGCTCTTGGGGCGAGATGTGATGGGAGGGAAGGAGGGCCGGTGTTGGGAGGAGCGGGACGTAGGGCTACGATGGCTCGGCACGATGAGAACCAGGCACGTCTGTCTGGGTGAGTGAGCGGCAGCACTTACGGCATTAGCGAGTGTCGCGGCTAGCTCGGTGAGAGTTGTTACAGGTCATGCCGTTCTGGCAAAAGGTCAAGCAGAGCTTCTGAGCAGTAATTAAACTCGTACTTCTCACCTGTTCTTGCGACGACCTTTTCGCTCGACACTGGCGGCCAGAGACCTCGCGGCCCCGTAAGGAGGACCACAGATCACATTATCAAATGCATAGCACCCATCCTTTACCATGATGTTGTCAGTTCAGATTTCATTCATTTATGTTACTTTATTAACTTTTTTGGAAAGAAAACTAAACTAAAATGCACTACATGCACTCTGCCAACAGGGGGTGTCTTCTCAGCACATTTTGCCGCCCTAACACTGCCTCATCTGTGTGTTTAGTACATATATATATATATATATATATATATATATAATTTACTCGTCTTGTCACAGGAGAAAAGTCAGGCCGAAGCAGCACTATCTGTTGTAGGTATGTAAATGAGGTATGAGGCCTCTGTATCGACGCGGGTGGGGGGGGGGGGGGCCTGGCAGAAATAATCCGCCTGTCTGATCTCGCCAGCAGCATCATGTGACTCTGTTAATTACTGAACTTCTATTGACAAGCCAGGGCCCTGGGAACTGCTCCATCAAAAGGGTGAAGAGACAGATTAGAACCCCCCCCCCCACGAATTCACAAGCGCGACAGCATGATGGCAGTACACCTTGCACACAAATTGTTTGTTCCTTTCCAAAAACCAGAGCTACTACTCCCCAAAATTGGAAGCCAGGTATGTTTTCCAGGGAGGTAGAGTCGGCCTGAAAAGTGAGTTATTGTAAAAACATCAAAAATAACCTGAAACATATGCAGCTGGTGTTATGTTCATCATAGCTGTGTTATTCACTGCGATGTTACCTAAGCGGACCGTCATCCTTCAACTGAGTGGACGCTGAATTGGATATTTTATGTATCAGAACCTTCCATCAATAACAATCGTCATAATAAGCAGAATGATGTTTCTGCGTCATATTTTTATTTTTGTCTTGTCTGCAGAACACTACACTTACACGGCTTAACTTGGAAAATAAGCATGAATGAAGCATTTTTTTCATCTTGTTCTCCTTTGTAATAATCGTTTCCTAGGTGATATACAATGTAAATTGTATTTGGCAGCATAACCCTGAAACGGCAGCGATTACCAGCATACCTGGCTTCACAGCTACATAATGCTTGCCCCCCCCCCTGAATATTTACATTTGTTTAGCAGATGCTTTGTATCTAAAGCAATATGCAATTGAGGGAGCAGGGTCAACCACTCCCTGGAGCGACCTGGGGTTGCGGTGACATCACGGTGACATCACTCTGCCAAGCACAGAATTTGAACCCGTGACCTTCCGATTACAGGCACCAGGTCCTATCCCACACACTACCCTAGAAGTGTTTAACTCATGAAGTCAGTTTTTGTTGCTGGGGTGGTTCTGATGGAGGCGGGGGGTGATGAAAGACCTCTTTTCTTCCAGATGGGGACTGTGATGCAAGTATAGCTTCATGTCATCTCCCACGTAGCAGGGAGCCTTACTTTCAACAGAAGGCCTCCGTGCTCCAAAATCAACCGAGGGGGGGGTGATGTTAGCTCCACTAGGGACTCTCCTCTCTCGACAGATATACATTTATATAAACAATTTATTTGCCAAAGTCATGTCTTCTAAAAGCTCGGCTAACACGTTGTGACACAAAATTAGTCAAAATAATTCACAATACATTTAATAATGTTTCATTTTACTCCTCATTTAACATGATTTTCTGCAGAGTGATTACAAACCAAGATAGCATTAATTTGATCAAGATGTATGATATGAGACTGGGTTCACATAAAAAATGAGTCACGCCGAGGAGTTCTGATCACATTCTTAAGTACGGGAACTCGAAAAGTAACAGCTCTATCATCTTTTTGACAACATCCGCACGTCGTGAATTATTTATGACAGAGGTATTAGGGATCTTGAGAGCGCGATGGTGAGGCCGTAATGAATGAGCGGGTCGCTGGAAAGCACGTCGCTGCGTGTTGGTGGGGAGCCTGTGGTCGACGTACCGCACCGTTACCGAGAAAAAGACACACACACTGAGAGTGACTGTGTAGCATAGCATGCTAGTCAGTGGTGGGCTTTGTGATGGCCTGACACATTCGGTGGCCCCCACAAAAACCCGCATCCAGAGAGGCCCCCACTGCCTCTCAGACAAACATGGGGAGAGCACCAGATTCAATCAATCAATCTCACTCAAGCGGTGCCATAACTCCTCCCCCACCAAAAAAAAAATGTTTTCATGCTTACTTGTCTGCACGATGGGCATCAATAAAGTTTACAATCATCTATAGCTGCTGCTGGCCTGTTCATTGGCACCTTTCTTTGTGAGATTAATTAGCTTTCAGAACAGTTTAAGGAATCCAAATATCAAAAATCTCCTGTAGGTAACTGTTGTTCACCCTTATATAGACTACTAAAATGTATATGTTAGTGTTTTTTTTAGCAACGCAGACAGTACTTTCTGGAAAGGGATGTTCATTTCTGTAAGGTCTGATTAACACTGAGTTCTTCTTCGTGGTGGTTTTTGTAGGCTTGGGACCAGGACCTGCTGCTTTGTCTCAGATTTGACGCAGTTGTCAGGAACTTGGCCGCCCAGCGAAAAGTGCGCTGGGGGGGTGGGGCTCGGTGGTGATGTGTGGGCCTCGACTCGAATGAGTCTGCGGATCGAATTGCCCTCCAGCCTGTGCCGTCAGCGACCTCGCTGGCTTAGAGCCAGGCTGGACTGCCGCTGTCCTGCCAATATCCCAGCTCACGCCATTCATCGACATGCCCCACCCCCCTTCCCAGAACTCCCCTCATTACATCACTCTTCAAATGTCTCCTGAAATCAGCACAACCTTCGAACGCTAAGTGTCAAACGAGTCCTTTTAAAGGCACCCATTCTACAGCTGGTCACCAGGCCTCACGTCAGACAAAAAAAGGCATCAAAACGATTACATTCAAAAGGTCAAAGGTTATTCGTTTAAATTTTAAAGGCTTTAGTTTTACGCAGTGTCTATATGGGGGCCCTGTAATGACAAAGCAGTGAACAACCATCTCAACATGGGAAATCATGCTGGAAGATAAACACAAAAATATACAGAGCCACACTTACTGACAGTTTGCAGAGGGGAGGGCAATCACATGACCTAATAATAATTACAACATCTCTCTTTGCCTCATCGCTTGTCCTCCACATAACGATTGTTTTCTCTTAATACCTTGTGGAGAAGCACCTTCCTTGCTGAAAAATTCAGAAGCCTGTTAGACCCGTCTCGAGTCAAGGTCAGAGCGGCACACAGCGATGACAGCCAGATCTCTTTCATTTTTCATGAGTTGCTTAAAGGCACGAGGTCTTTTCTGGCAAAGCTGGATACCGATAATATGCAATCATTTTTTTTCATCTCGCTCATTATGTCAGGCTGCATGAGCGCGCGGCGCGACACAGAGCGTTTACAGTGGCCTGCCGTCCGGCACTCGAGCTGTGCGCTGCTACGTCCTGCTCATCATGCCCGCCTGACCCTCCTGTCTCCTCTGGAGTGACGTGGCCCCAATGAGCCACGCCTGTTGCTTGTTGACCCTCCTTAGTTTTTGTGTTTAAGTACCCGTTTGACTCGGCCTCCCCAGTCCGGTCATTGACGCCGTACCTTCCCATTGCCTGTGCCCTTCCTAATTTCCAGTCCTCCCGTTTTTGATCCCTCATGGTCCAGTTAGTTTCCAGTTCATTCTATTCAATAAAACCCCTTTTGTCTCGCCAGCCGCCAGCCCTCGTGTTATTTGTCACGCATGTTGTGACATACGTGGCTCGCTGGGCGTGTTTGTTTGTGGTTGTGGCACATGCCATGGGGGGGGGGGTTGGAACTTCATGCTAGGGGGAGATACAGTCATATATGACACGAGGACATATTTGATTTTAGGGCCAGGTGATTCAATGACAGCAATCATTAGTAACAGCAATATAATTAGCTAATTAAACCTATAATGAATCTAATGATATTTCTTATTATTATGAACGACAATATAATAACAATAGTAATAATAACTGAATAACCGTGTTACCTAGCTTGAAGTAGGAGCACTAAATAAAATCACATATGTTTGTCTAATCAACACCATACCTGTGTTTACAATAGACCTTGCTAATTAAACCAACGTGACATATTTAGCGTGTCCAGGCATCCGCAAGTAATTCACTCATTTGTTTACATTTGTCTGGCACCAGTGGCTGCGCGGCAGACGCAGAACAAAAAAGTCGATGGTTCAGTTGCCAGGACGAGGATGCGGACAGCCTCTTCAGCCGGACGTGTCTGGAAGAATCCAGCTGGAGAATGTTGTGAGTTTGTTCTGAGGATCAGCTAAGTGAAGCATTCGTGATGAATTTGGGGGGGCATGCAGCTTATGAAAACACTAAATATCTTGTTATTGTAATATTGTCTGGTAACCTTAATACTGTGGGACAATTTCTAATTAAGGACCTATAATTTCCTACTCTACTGGAAAATAAATGCAAAACACGGCTTGGGAGATGCACAAACAGTGGTGTGTCGCAGGTCAGGGGCGTGATGCCACCTTGAGTCACCCCAAACAACGCATCCTCACATTCAGGCCTTTTGCTAACTGTCCCATCAGCCGAGGGCCGCCATGCTCACGACATTCTGAACTGCATTTTACAGAGACACGCAAAATGAATACGGATGGCAGAAAAGTGAACAGATAAAAAAATTACAAACACTAAATCAAGCTACAGAAATCAGCGAGTACCAGCATGCTCACATTCTGGGAGGTCAGTTCAGATTCGACCTCGTGTTTATGCCCTGTTTTCGCTTGTCCAGATAGCAACTGACATGATTATAAGCAAACTTTTTTTTTGGCGTGCTGTCCTTTCAGGATCCCCGCCGGCGAGGCCGGGATGGCGATTCTCAGAGGGGGAAATTACAGGGTAACAGGACGCTGCTCCGATTTTTAGGAGTATGGCTCACGGGGCCCTGTTCTGGCAACCCCTGTCCTGGAAAATGCACAACAAGGCAGGGAACAGGCATCGTGAAACAATATGCATCTCCTCCAATCCAAGGAAGACCAGGGTAGCTACGGCAGATTCACACGTGTGGGAATCATCTCCCATCCTGTTCCTTATCCATCCGCATCATCAATAACCCAACAGGCCTTCCGCTCTAAAAAAGCAAGTCAAAGGTGCGTTAACTGTTTCTGATTTCCTGGCAGCTGTCATCGAATGTGAAAATGATTGGGCGTAATGAGGTCAAACGTAACGGTGCGACTCGGAGCCGCTACCAGCTAAATTAAGATCACAGGCTGATTAGTTGTGCTCACTTGCCGAAATGTAATTTAAAACAGGATGTTAGTGGGACCTAGATGAGCTCACAGGGGAATGGAGATCATTTTTTAAAAAGCTCGAAATAAAGCATGTATATTACAAAATACACAAAAATGCACATACACATATATTTATTTTGGGAGATGTCCTTTCAGAACATCCATCCATCCATCCATCTGGTGAGTCTGGAGCTTACTCCAGGAGACACTGGGCACCAGGCAGGGACACCTTGGATCGGATACCAGTTGACATTTTAACAGTTTTAGAAAGCAGTGTGGAATTCAGTTTACCACACTTCAGATCAGATGCAAAGAGGAGAAATGTTACAAAAGGAGTAGGGTTTTAGTAGGATTACAGTGTAATTCATCCCCCCTAAACATTATAAAGCCGTGACTCCCGCTGGTTTGCTTAGCTCACTGCTGTGTGCATCTCTGCAGGACCCAGCACCTCCACCCCAGCACTCTTTGCATTGATGTTGGTCACATGACCACCTCCCACCGACAAAGATCCCAAACTCCTCTCACACCTGAGCAAGCTACCTGTCACAGGCGATTGCTAAAATTCATTTTTAATTATATATAGTTACTGTTATTATTTTGAAACTCCGGTACTTCGGGTATGAATATTTGCCATATAAACCCGTATCACCCCTCAGGTGGACATTAAATGTATTTTCCAAAGTTCTGCAGGGTCATAACCCTGTTTATACTGGCTGAATTAATGGTAAATTCACATAGCCAATTAACCAGAGGAATAATTTTGAATGATATTGTAGATTTTGGTTCCCTGCGTGCACATTTACATAAGTAATGGTTCCTTTTAACCCTGAGACGGTGGCCTTAACGAAGTAAAACGTCTGGGTGCCTTAAATGAATTTAGTTTGTCGGTTTTCAGCATCCGACATAAATAAAAACAGCCGTTTCATCTCTGATGGGTTTCTCCAGGAAGCAGACCACACTCTCATCTTTGTTGTCCTCCTTTTATTTATTTATTTTTTTGTCTGGTACGGCTTCCTGTAACCGAACTCGACAGCGAGCGGCGTCACACGCACACGCGCACCCACACACGCTCGCACGCGGCCTTTGAAGTGCGGCAGCTACAGCATTTCTCATACGACTTCAAGTGCACATCGTCTCTGGCATTTACACGCGCCGCCGCTGTTTAGCGGGTCCTCGCCGGATCCTGCTTTCATCACTCGCGGCAGGTTCCGGAATCAAACGGGTGCCGCTGCAGATCCCACCCCCCCCACCAATGCCCCGTTTCACAGTTAGCGGGGGGATGTGCCATCGAGGCTACATTTGTCACCAGCCAGCAAGATCCAGGCCTCTCATCTGCCATCTGGATGGATGTAGCAGACTCTGGAAGCGCGGGAAGAGCGCTCCAGCCTAACTACCTGCTGTCAGGTGGTATTTTCCAGGGCCTGTGATTCCTGCCTCCCCCTACCAGCCCCCCAGCCTCTTTTTACTTTGACTTGAAAAAAAAAACAACGACATCAAGCCAGCTTGAATGATAAAAAGATACATCAGCAAAATCTGCCTCACTCACCTTGTCACTGATCTGTGTTGGCTGCCCTGCCCCCACCCCGCTCAACACACAGTAAGCCACCGTACCTGTTGTTTAAGTAAACATGGCACCGGCAGCAGCAGAAGAAACGACTGATAAATTCAGTTTGACTCCCGTTTTTTTTTTCAACACCGCACAGGTAGTGTGAGACACCAGCAGGGGGCTCGGAAACTGACAGTGGTCCGCAGGCAGGTTTTGGGGCAGCCCTGCGCTCGCCTGGTTAGCATCTCTGTTATTTTAGGATGGGCACAGCCCCGAGGAAAAGCCCAGCTGCCGTTCCCACGCTGAGACAACAAGATCCGCCAGTATCCGTGTGCGCAGAAGGTGGGATAACGGCTCAGAGAAGGTGCCCGGTGTTCTGCGAGACGCTTAACCTTAACCGCCGCGGTGCAGCATCCCAGTGCCTGATGGGAAATGAAGCATCTGGATGGAAGCCTCTGACTTAAAGGATTCATTGTTTGTAAACAGACATCGTTCGGGTGTAGATCGCACTGTAATTGCGCCTTCTAACTTTGAGTATGGTCTAGCCCTTTTCAGAGATATATAACTTCTATGTAAACTTTCCAAAATTAGACATTTGACAATCCATACCTCCTGAAATGCACAGGTACTGCTGACAATGTTGTGACGCATGGGCTAACCTACTGCAAATCTTAATTCTGGTGAAGAGAGCTGAGTGACGGATGCGAGGACCAACCAGGGTCAGGCCTGGTCACCTTACCTTGCCCCATAACAGGAAGTCCCGCCTTACACGTTCACATTTAAACTTTACATTAGAGGTTTTCATGGGTTACTTCTCGACCCATTTTACTATTTGGTAATTTATTTATAAAGAGTTTATAAAGCGGCTGCAAGTAAATTTGGCTGCTCATGATAAAAGCAACTCTTAGTAACTAGGTAAAATTTGATAAAGCATTAATTATTAACTAATAACCAGAACAAATTAGACCCCAAGTATAAGTCCCCAAGTCCTGTGAGGTCATTTTACATTTCTTGCTATCCAATAAGTAAAATATAATGGTAAGATGCTTTTTTCCCTCTTTCTAAACTCACTTTGTCTCTGGGTGACTCTTGCAGACAGAAATGTCTGCGCAGACCTAATAACACAGATTCATCACCATGCTTTAAGTACGTGGTGGATATGTTCATTAAAAATAAAGAATGGTGCTGTGAACACGGGGTAGGCCCCGGCACCCTTAAATGGCACTAATGAGTTAATGTGGATACCTTAGCTACTCTCATACCAAAAACGCACGAAAAAACCCTGCAAAAAAACACAGTTATTGACTCGAATTCCCAAAGGGCCTTTTCAGCCGAATCGATCAAGTGCCTCTCAGGCAAACTTGAATAATACTAAAGCTTTGACTGACAAAGCCCCCCCCCAATTGAATTGCACTTTCAAACGAGAGCCCCACCATATCGACCAGCTCTTTGCCGAAACGACACCAGCCCGAGTGAAAGAGAAGCCCTTTCTGTCACATGGAAAATTCGCTAAGCCTTCCAATTACAGGCTCCCCGCCGAAACGCGGGATGTCTGCACATGGAGAAACGTTATGGAGAGCTACGGGAAAAACAGAAAGCCTGCCTTGACACACATGGCGATGGGATCTCCACTCAGACAGCGGAGGAGAAGTGAAGCCAGCACAGGACCCTGTCATCCTACTGAACCCTCAGCACCTCCAGGGGTTGTGGGGGTGGGATTGAGACCTCCCCCGACTGCTTCCCCTGTGTAGCGGGAACCTGGCCTGGAGTTAAGCCTGGGGGGTAACGTTTGCAGGTGAGCTCCTGCCTACTGAAGAGGTCGCTCTTCCTGCCTGAATACAATTACAAAGGTCCATGTTCCCATAATCCTTTGGGCTCCTTATTAACGGGCCGAGGGCAAGGATTCGGGACCGGGGACTGATGTCACGGCAACCAATTAAAACATGGGATGCTATTACGAGATATTTACTTCTTCCTTGCAAAATCATGAAAAAAAGAAGTCTCTAACACTGAAAATTTAAACCTGGATTTCATTTTGCTAAATATATAATTCATGACATGTATGTAGCGCTGGACAGCTACATGTGTTCAGGATCTGGGTTTTGAGGGTGCCCTTGTAGGATCCCTTCGGGACGTGGTGATGTCATCAAACACAGACGCGCCCATGTGCGCCGGGGATGCTCCTCAGCCTTTGGGTTCGCCTGGGGCCAAAACAAGCCGGGCTTGAACCTGGACTGAGACCGGATCGCTGGGACATGATGGCCCGCCACCCGAGTGCCGCTCCTGCGGGTTCCGTGAGGCTTCTGGGACAGGGACGCCAGATTTCTGGTGACAACGGGTGACTTTGGATTAGTGCCACATCGCGCCGCTGTCCCCGCGGCTGTCCTCGGCCACACGAAATAAGGTTTCTGGCTCTCTCTCTCTCTCTCCGTTTTGCCCTGTCATGCTGCAGTTTGTTTTTGCCTCATTACATAAAACTATTAGCTTGGCCCTGATTCGTAGGTCTCTGGCAAAATGCTACATTGTGTTGTGGGTTCCTTTAACCACCCAAAACATCAATTCCTTTGTAATGGGGGCCAGCGGGTTAGGCCCCTGTGTCTGTGATCGGAAGGCTGCTGGTTCGAATCCCATCCTCAGCGGAATCGTCAAACCTCCATTGGACCCTTGAGCAAGGCTCTTAACTCACTCAAATGCTCCAGGGATGTTGGATAAATGGCTGACCTTGAATCCCAAGCTTTTCTCTCACCTGTATGTATGTGTGTAAGTCTTAGAAGAAGAGCATGATGGGAAATGTGGAGGAAAACGCATTTAGTGTACCTGTATTTGCGCAAATGAGGCAGTGCTGTTATTATTATATGTGGCGCGCTCTCTGTTCCCGAACCCTATTTCAGCTCAGCATAAGCGTTTACGTACGTCACCGTCAAATACCTCCTCCGCTCAGCACGAAGCAGCCTCCATCGAGAGCACTGGATGTGTATGCCCTCAGATCCCAAACGTCCCATTCAATTTGGGTCACCTTACACCCTTAAAGCCATTTCCATCCACTGCTTATCGCGGTGAGCCAGGAGTCCCCGTCTGGATGCGGGGCCATGGTGGGGCACACACTCACACACACCACGAGCGATTTCGAGACTCACGTTCACCCGTGTGACTTTCGAATGTGGGAAGAAACTGGAGTGCCCGCAGGATACCCAAGGAACCCCACAGAGAGAGCAGGAATCGAACCCACAACCCTGGGGGAGTGAGGTGACAGTGCCGCCCTTCCTGCTGCCCTTAGATTCACTTTTCCCATTTGTGTGCTACCGGGTACTTTTTTCTGGCTTTTGTTATGGCACCATAACGGCAGCAGAGAGCCAGTAAAATGAAACCAGGGGTGGCAAGGGAGGCGGCCTATAGCCTGGAGTCCCCGCCCATTTCCTTCTACGGTGGTCGGCGGCGACGCCCACTTCTCAGCCAGAGAAGCCATGCTGGATGACACAACAGCTGTGGCCTCGCGGGAAATATGCATCAAAGTCTAGTTCATAATTTATGTAATGGCATTTACTTGGACACTGATTAGCCGCCTTATCAACCCCGCAATATAGGAAGCATAACCTCCAGTTTATCATTCATTTCTCGGCTAGTCATTTTGAATAATATCAGCAGATTGTAACGTAATCGTTATGCCTCATGGCGTGCAAGGCCCGCGGTTTGTACCCGCGGCTCGCCCCCCCATTGCGGTTCGCGCTCTTAATTCCGCCCGGCCCTCAGACATTTGTAACTGCGACTCGACGGTGTGGCGTGGTCGGAAGGCAGGGACAGCGAGGGGCCTCAGAGAAGTGAGATGTTAAGTAGAAACCACGCGATAGGGTGGCGAGGGCGTGCAGGGGTCTGCATTTAAGGAGAAAGTATATTTAAGTGTGCCAATTAAATCCGGCAGGGACACGGACCTGTTAATAATGAACGTGTTACGTAAGCGGTCCGATGGGCAACAGGGGGGTGATAGGGGGAGTGCTGCTCTGCCGAAGGGGGGTGATATATAAACGAGGGGGCCGGCCGCGGCATTTAGATCCTGCGCCGACTACCGCGGCACCGTTTACCGTCAAACCCTTAATGACCTGTTTTGTTGACGCGTCGCGCTTAATGAAAAATGCCACGCCTCTCCGCGTGTGTGCTGTGTGCCGCCAGTATGGTCACATTCATCATGCTCTGCATAGCATTGTGTGGCCTGGAATGAAGAATACATCATAAATTTCATGCATAGATGCCACCTATTGCATAAACCACAAATAAAAAAGAGTATCCTATCAACCAAAAGTACACGACTATCATAGCTGATGCTTGTAGCTAATTCAGTTAAGTTTGCAGGCCATACTAAATGTATTTTAAGTATATCTGAAAACTTTCTGTGTTCTATAGTATATGCCTTTATATTTCAGTATTAGTTATTCTTTTACTGGCCCAGATTTTAAGTGTTTTTGACACATCACTTGAAGAACAAGACAAGTCGGACGGGTTCTTCTGTCAAAGTCCCCAGTAACACAGCACTCTGCTGGAAAAACGTATCCAGCATGCAGAATGTGTCAAAGTATTAGAACAGACCTAGGCAGCTCCTTACATTCTGAGCGGCCGGGAAACACCCCGAAAGCAAGCGTCTATTTTTGAGCCTGTCACCTCCAATCACCCACATTGCCAAAAATGGTTTCACTTTCTCATTAATATCCCGTCAGATGGCCTCATTAAATCACCTAATCAAGTCGGAGCCAGGCCGCACCGCTGCCGGTGATTGTGGCAGATTAAAAACGTACAGGACGGGCAGGGGGAGACGCCCTCGCTTGCCACTTTTATGCATCTAGATCCCGCTGCAAGCCCCCGTGCCCTCCGCGAAGAGGCGGATTAAAGGGGGGGCCTGTTATTCACATAAACATCTGTTACCACGCCGAGGGGGGAAGTCGTGCCGTAAGTCCATCAGCGCCTCACCCAAGCGCGGAACGGCGAGGAAAGCCAAACGGGAAAGGCGACTCTTTTTTGAGCTCCGGACAAAAGATGCCCGTGGCGATGCCAACTCGGATGGTGGGCCACGCCTTTTGCTTGAAGCCTCTGACAATCGTAGGAAGAGCCGCTTCCAACACGAAAAAGTGCCTCGCGCTTTTGCCGCTTGTTGTTTAGATCCGAATAAGCGGAATCGTTCCTTGAAAAACAATGGAACCTGGAAGCCCGTTCTGGCTTCCACGCACGCTGCTAATTTTGCACCACGAGGCCTCGTCCGGAACGCTTCCTGTGTTTTTGCCCTAGCCTTGCGTGCGTCTGTGGCGTGAAAGTGCCCCAACAGAACGGGCCAGAAGTAAGATGTTTAAAGCAGCCTCGAAAATAACCTTCAGTTAGTGTGGAACCACAAAATCAGGACGTCCCAGTTCCCCTGGAACAGCCAAACATATTACACCGCAAAAAGGCCTTAGGCCAAAATCTGCTTGGTTGCTCTTGGTTCTGAGTAAACAAATTTGGCATGGAATACAGTCATCATGCACCTGTTATTATCACTATTATTATTATTATTATTGTTGCTGGCGATCTTGCTGGTCTGGTCAGTACGTTTCATCTAGGTTCCGATGTACTTTGACCACAGTGACTTTCCTTCTATTTTGGAAAGATATCACCTATTTTTACCCGAAAAAGCAAACAGAAAGGAAAGGAGGAAGACTAAATCTGGACGGGAAGCTTGACTGAACATCGCCTGCAGAGAGAACATTCCGGAGAAAAAAAAATACAACAGGTAAAAAATTAATAATGTTGACGGGTGTTTGGAAAGACGTTAAAAGGAGCGGAAAAGACAGAACTTTTGGCTGTGGATGTTGAGGGGAGGTGGGCCGCCGTAGCACTGCTTACAATGCAAGACAGAGAAGGTTTGGAGCGAGGGCAGACATGCCTTTGTGTTTGCAGGGGGTGCAGGCTGTGCGATAATGACAGGCTGATTCCAGCAGAGGGGGCTGCTCGCTATCCGCCGCATTAATGATGCTGATTAACGAGCTGCATGTCTCCCGGCGCTGCGGCCCGCCTCCTCCGCCGAGATCACGTGATGGCGCCCTTTGGGCTATAGCTCGGTGTCGCTTGACGCCCTCCTCCCCCAGCAACCTCCCCCCTCCAGGTTTGGTGCGGGATTACCGGACCCCGCATCGGGCTTGTCCCCGTTCCGGTCACATGGCTGCTGGATACTGGGGACCTTAGGAGGACTCTGACAGGGGGGTGTATTTGGGGGCACTGAAGGTCTGAATACGTGAGGAGGCGTCGGGTCAAAGGCAGGCGCGGAGGGGGGGGCGGGGCTGTCCTCTAAGACAGAGATCGCCAGAACATCGTTATGAGGTGGCAGCCGGGACAGCTGTCGCCAAGAAGCCATTCGCTCCTCCTCCCTCTGCTAACGCCGGCCGCCTGCCTGGCGGCGGCTCTGTTTTACATTCTTTCCGGTAATTTCTGTGCTACTTTCAACAACCAATTGGACCTAAAACCACAAATCGACATTTCAGTCATATTTTTCGTAATCCCTTTCTATCTGTAACTGAGATGTTGGGTTGGGTTCATTATGGGGGGGGGTTAAAATATGGGGGTGTCCTGTCCAGTCATCCTGCCTTTTGAAGACGAGCAGCGAGTTTGGGAAAAGCACAGACTAATTTGGCCTTAATCAGAATATACTTTTTAAGAACTAAAACTCCCTTTAAATTCCCTAAATCATTCTTGTAAACTATTTATTGATCCAAATCCAGATTAGAGCGGCTACAGAAGTGTTGTGTAAAAACTACATCTTGTCATTATCTTGAATATGAAACTAATATGCTATAAGATTTTCTCCGAAATATACATGACACTTACACAATAAAAGTTTAACTGTTATTAATAACTAACAATAATAATCAGGAAAGAAGTTTGGTGCGGCTGCTATATTTGGTGTAAGATCACAGTTTGAATAATGAGATGCGATTTAAAAAATAAATACATGATTTATTCACTTTGCGGTACTTTAACGGAAAAGCTATTTATCAGCCTGGTTATGGAAATAGCGTTTTAGTCAGTGTTAGTGATACAACAGTAGTTCTGTGGGATGTTAACTACTACTGATGTATAAGGTAATAGCAGAGATTGCAGTGAAAACAGAATTAAGGAATTAAGTGGTTCCATCTTTGTTTTTACTGAAACCATATCCTACGGGTGCGACACTGTTGGTTAACTGGGGGCCTGTGTTTAGGAAGGGGGGCAACACTCTCCACCTGGGCTCAGCCAGCCCATTGATTGGTGACTGACAAAGGACCGGGAGACTGGAACCACAAGCGGATTGGCTGAGGAGTCAAGTCAAAAGGCTGATGGAGGACGCTGTCGTGTCGAGCAGAGGAAACAAGCGTGAGTCAGAGGTTACCGGTCAGGACGCAGATTCACGAACAAACAAACCCAACACGGGGAACACGGAGGCCTTGAGTCTGCGAAGGTGGCTTCCAGAAAGAGCAATACTACCATCCTCCGCTGTGTGTTATTATCTGAAACGGGCTGATATTTTGTATGTAGGGGACACCGCGATTGGTCCTCCAAGGACGTCAGTGTGGGAGGCGGCTGGCAGACTGACGCTCTGCAGGGGAGAGAGCGCGCTTCAAAATCTGCGTTAGCATTGACGCACAGGAGAGGACAGTTCAAACACCTCCACGGCGACCATAAAGCGAAGAGCTTAGCATGTCACATTTTTGTACACCTCCCTAGTGTTTATGGGTCTGAAATTTCACATTTTATAAATGCACACAGTGAGAACTGGGAGGAGGCGTAAGTTACTCTAAGAACTATTAAGGCTTTTATCTTTGGAACCTGAAATAGAATTCTGAAAGGTGGTTAACACTTAAAATGAAAATCGCTGAATCAAAACTCAATTGGGTTGAAACTTTATTTGCCATTTGCACAGGTATAGAAGAACAAGTACACTGCAATTCTTGCACATTTCCCTTGATCAAGACTTAAGGCATACAGAAAGATGCATTCAGGTTCTTATTATAAAATAAAATACTTGAATAGGTGAAAATATAAACAAAGTCTGTGAGTGACAGATTGATAAATAAGCTGTTAAATAAATGTGTATGAGCACTTGAGGCAAAGTCCTCGCAATTCAGTACAATGACCGTGTAGATTTTTAGGGTGGAGCTTGTTGCATTTGCCCAAAACACAGCAAAGTTGGAGGAGGATGTGGAAAGGGGCGTGCAGAAGGGACGCCTCTTGCGTATCTGTCCGGAGCCAGAGCAGCGGGCGGCGATGCCGTTCCCTCGTAGAAATGTCAGCAATAAACAGCTGAAATGTCATGTCGGTTCAAAAGGGGGAGGTGTGTGTTTTTTTGGGGGGGGGGGATTGGTAGTTCATTAAAGAAAGGCCCATATTGTTATGTCGGGGGCGCCGGTGCACCTGGCCGCTGGGGCGCGTTGACAGTCGGTCCAGATGGCGCTGAAATCCTGGCGGACTTCGAGAAGATGTTAGTCAGCGTGGCCTTTCCCTCCCACCCCGGAATCGGCCAGGTCTCCACGGCAGCGGGAGGTGCCGCAGAGGTCGCCGGTTCCATGCGGGCATACGCGAGAACCTGAGGTGCCCGGCTAAGCGCCGATTTATAAACGCCAGAAAAAAAATCACGCCACGGTGTCCCGTACGTGTCTTAATTACACGGGTGATACGGCTTCGTCAGCTAAACAATGCCCCATTGTTCAACCTCACGGCTTCGACCGCGCCACGCCGGGTGTCGGCGATGAAGGCCTGTCGCCACGGCGGCCGACCATCTGTTGGAATCAGGGACAATGAAAAATTAGCTAAAGCTCATGTTCTCCTTTTTAGCTAATGTTCCGGTCCTTACCCATTAGTACCTCAGGAAAAAATCAGCACAGGTGAAAAAAGAAGAAAGAATAGTAAGGAAACAGATCGTTATGTTGTTCCTTACCGGCGCAGGCTCTCCCACATTTTCACTGGCGTGTAACTACAAAACCAGAGCACATTAATATCACTGTCGTTCGGAGAGGCTGTCTGCTACACGCTGTGCCGGCAAAATTGGAGAGCGTGTTTCTTGAAGAGCACGCTTATAATAACACGCTAAAATAAGGGGTGGGCGCCTCACCTTTCCGGGTGAGGCCCTGGAATATGACTTGGTACGTGAGGCCCGGACCCATGGATGATGATGTCATTTCGGCATTTGGACGCGTTTATCGCCTCTCCCCGAAGTCCATTTCGGAGTGCCATGCTGTAAATGTACTCTAAATGAGACTCTAAATGGTCTGAAATGCCGGAACATTCTCACGGGGAATCTGCACACGTATAGATCCGGCATCACCTGCTCTACATAACGAGGCGGGCTGTTGGGGCAACACACAATAATTTATTGCCACTTCCTCTTTAACGCGGCAGACAATTTCGCCCGTCCACCTGATCGGGAGCAATGGAGAAGCCCGCGGCCCACAGTGATGTCGCTGCTGATTGTTGGCGCCAGTCCACTATTTACCGAGGAATGAAACTTATACAGTGCGCAAAAGAAAATGGCTCAGTAGTGTGATATCAGGAAGAGGGACAGTGTAAGGATGGGAATGAAGGAAATGATACATATTTGGCTTTCGGCAGCAGGTAGAGTAAACGGTGGGGGTGTCGACCTCTATCCCAAAGGCTGCTTTTTCCATTTTGATGAAGTATGATGTCGGACCTTCAATTGCTTAAAAAAAAACAGCTGCATAGACTAGTAGAGCTTCATCCATCCATCCATCCATCCATCCATCCATCCATCTTCATCATCAGGGTTGCCAGGGGGCCTGGAAAGTACTGCATGCAGCATAGGGCAAAGGGTCAGGGTTCACCCTTGACGTGATGCTGGTCCAAAAGTTGAAAATTTATGTTGGAGAAAAGAGAGTCACTGTGGCAAATACTGCACCCACGTCAGAAGCTCTCCGCGTTATGATGTGGCGATGATGTGCATCAGATGATACAATATTAGGCTGAAGGGGGAAGCGTTTGCTCTCCTGGGCCGGGGGAGGTCAACAAAAGTTACATCAGGTCCGCAACGGTCTCAGCAGTCGGTTGGAGTTTTAGGGCCTGGACGAACCAGACCAGCGTACCTGTCACTTTTCTCTGCTTCAAATTCTGGCACGGGTCCGGCGGGTATTTTATCCCGGAGTCGGAGAGGAAGAGAGGGATTCATTCAAAGTTGCGGCGTGAGCCGGGGGTCACGGAATGAATATTGGAAAGCGAGGCGAGCGTGTTATTTCGTGGGCCCGGTGTCAGAGCAGTCATTTTGTAATACGACGCGTTCTTCTGGCAGCTATGACGGGTGATGGAGGCATCATCGCTGCTTTTATCTGATGCAATATGTTGTGATGGGTCTTTCATAAAAATTAAATGACAGCAACTTGTGTACACAAGCAAATTTATAGCTTTCATAGTCAGCGCCCCTGTCCCAGGGTGACGGCAAATCACTCGGCCCTTTTATTAAGTTCATTGTTCTTTCTGCGCTTGGTAAGAGGCTTATTATTGCAGAAATTTCTTCATTTAATGGGAAACTGCAAATAATAACAAAACCATCAATGCAGCGGCTCTTCTTGCGGCCGCTACCGCCGCGGCTGTCGCCTTTATTAACGGTGTTATTAATCTGCGTGTGTGTTTATATAAGGCCCGGTGCCCTGCCTTTCTGCTTCTCTACGCACCACAATGTCACGTAATTACACCGATGACTTAGGAGTATATGGAAGCAGCCCACACCTCTGATCGTTATGTCCACGGTCTTTGGTCATCCAGGCGGTCCTGACATCATCTACTCTGACACATTATTGTGATAAACAAACAGACTCTATATATTCCTTATAATTAATACTATTTTTTTGTGCCTGGATCTCCCAACATGACAAGCAGAGATGATTAATGTGGGAGTATCCAGGTAGGGCCACGATTACCAGGATCTTGGGAAAGGTAGCGTTTGAACAGCCTGGTCATTGCAGGCTTTGCATAAATTTTTATCACAGATTGATACTGCTCTCATATGGATAACACCTGTGGGGGTGTGGCTATGAATTAACGACTAGCACTGATTGGGTAATATCCTGACAACCCATGAGGTATTTATCAGTTAATTATGAGAATGTGATTGGCTTGTCTTCATAAACAACAGCTTGCGCTACTGAAAACTCACACTGCTGAAGACCCAGTGGTGAAGTGTTTATGTTGAATCCATGTTGCGGCCTTAATAGGAAGGACACAAACCATTAGAGTTCTGACCTGATTGTCATTACAGACATTTTTTGCATATTTATTTTGCTGTGAGCCTGGACACACCTTAGCTGATATGTGAAAATAGATGTGTCTGTATGTTGTGCAATATGTGGGTGACGTATAAATTAAATTGTGGGGACCAAATGTCCCCAAAGTATAATTAAAACCTGATACTTTTTCCCTTGTGGGGACATTTTTCCAGTCCCCACATGGGAGAATTCAATTTTATAAAAATCCGTGAATGCAATGAAAAATCTAAAAATACCAAAAGTCTTGTATTGTGTTTGGTTACTTATGGTTAGGTTTAGGGCTGGGTGGGGGTTAAGGTCATCATTGTTGGGACTGGGGTTGTGCCCATTTAAATGAGTCCCGACAAAGATATGAATACATATTTGTGTGTGTGTGTAGAAGTACATAATTTTAAAGAGATGGTTCAATATAGATATGATGCAAGTGACATGTGGTTCTGATGTCAGTGTAAGTCCCCCCACCAACCTGGCATGATACATTACACCCCCCAGCCTGGCAGGATACATTACATCCATTACTTCATCACATATTAAAACACTTGTGCATGGGGTCCATAACGCATACATGCTGCGCTCTGCACTCATTTGTCTTTATGTATATTATTGCTCCTTGCAAATTAGTATGTTATTATGATCTGGATGGAACAGGCAACAATTAAGACGAGGCCATCGAGTAAAGCCCCTTTAATGCACTCACACGCGCGCACATATATCAAACATGTTTAATTGCAACGAGCACCTACTAAGTGAAATCAGGGGCGTTCCCTACGGCAGACTGGCCCCGCTTGATTAAATATTGGCCTTCCAGATTTGCGTCATTAAACAATTTTAATATGGGATTTGTCTGATTAAATATTCATAGTACAACCCCTTCCCGCCAGTTCCAGCTCCACGCGGTTTGCGAAAGACCTCACATGGCTGTTTCTCCGGCTGCCTTCATTTGCGCAGCAAACTTGAGCCTCGGACGAGAAATTCAGAAGGATGGACACCTGCAATGTCACCCCATTTTTTTTTTTTGTTTTATAAATGCACAATTGTAACCGTGGTTACAGTCCCTGTCACTGTCCACCGGATCCCTCTGTCCATATCATAATACGGTAGATCTGTATCTAGTTGAACTTCTTTAACCTGTATAAATAGGCCCTCCATAAGAGGCCGATGCAGGCAAGAAATAATAATCGAAACACCCTGGGACTCAGAGCCATGACAGGGCAGGGGGTGTCGACTGCCCCCCCCCCCCGGTCCACACCGAAAATCGAGTGACCTCTCCAGCACCGACTCCAATCATTGACAGTGTTGTCCCTGAATTATTAACATCGCACTTTCTCCATGGGTCCTTCCCGCATGCGGCTGTTTTATTTGTGTGGTTCTCACCTTTCGCCGTTCCGCCGTCATTTATAGCGTACTTGGGAGTCGTTTTAATCCGAGTGCGGACAGCTCGTCCGTTATCGCTGCCCGTGGAAACTCCTGTCAGTCAGCGAGAGCCATGGCCTCAAAGTAGCTGGTTTAAATTTGCATAGCTGTCAGGGCTGGCCAACGTCGGCGTGTCACATCTTAAACCACAACTGGGACTGTGTGTAGTTTTACATCAGTTTCATTCAGAGTCATCCTGAGCCTTTTCATTTGTTTGAGACAGAAGTAATTATTTATGGCTCCAAATTACTATCATAAAACATCTCCAGGTAGCAACAAATACTTAAGTGTGAATGTTAACTACACTATAAAGTGCCGTCTCTCTAATCCAGAATTACTGGCACCAGAGAAGCTCCCAAAAAACACACAATTAAAGAAGACATTTTAAGATCTTTTGCGGGTATACCTAAGTACATGCGTTTAAACAGAGCACTTCCTCTTGTTATGAATCATCTTCATGAAGTTGGCTGCATTGTTTCTCAATACCATTAAGCATTAAGTGATCTTCTTGTATTAATTGCAGCCTGCTGGTACAGTATCTCCCCTTTCCCTCCATTTTTTGTTTGCTGGTCGGGACTTTCCTCTTGCCTGCATGGGCCTATCCGTGGTGTTGCGACCATCCCAAATAGCATCACAAAACACTATTTAAAAATTCAAGAGCAGGAATCTAGTGGTTACATTCCAAAAAGAGACATTATCCCGAGTTTGCGGATTGTTTCATTACCGCATCGGAGAATCTGTGCTGTTTTTTTGTTCTCAGCTAAAAATCAACCTCTGTTTTCAGGCTTCAAATCTGATCCGGCAGCTGTCACCGCATGAAAATTCACTATCAAGAGTGTCTTTGTTAAAAGATGATAAAAAGAGGACAGAAAGTCGATTTGGCTATTTCAGATTCCGTATCCGGTTTCCCGAGAGTGTCAATGAAAACATGAATGTATTTCATGATTTGACTATTCATTGTGCTTTAGTGTTTAGCTCTCTGTACAAGACCAAAACCATTCTTCTGTTTGATAATCTGTATCAGTTTGTTTTTCTCTTTTTTTTAAGGACACCATTTAGTTGAAATACAGGTAAAATTTTATTTGGATAGTCTACCTACAGAGGGTATACAGAATATTTGTAACATTTCAACAACTTATTACTTGAGATTCAACAATTCATATAACATTGGTTGAGTGAGTGTTTAATCTAGTTCAGTTAAATTATTCTAGGAATATGTAGGTATGTTCATGAGTAGTTATATATACTCTATATGTTGTATTTTCTGTTAAACATCTACAGACACAGAGAAACAGCTGAACTGCAGAATCTCACTTAAGTTGTTTAAGTGTTACAAACACTCTTTCTAGCCTTTTTTAGGCAGACTGTCCAAATAAAGCGTTAACAAAATGCATTTATTTTTCATGTGTAATACTACAAAATGCAGTCAAGTTAGACTAGAGTTTCACGCTATTAAAATACGACAGCGGTTAAAGGGTTTTAAAGCACTGAGCTTTGAGGACGTCCTCTGGGCTTTGACGGTACCGTCATTACAGATCGCAGACCATCCTGGGCCTGCCACAGTGTAATTAACAGTCTGATTGATTGACTGCTGGAGCGATGTGTTGATTGATACTTTGTTAAGTATCCTCTCCACCCTCAGATCTGGTGCCATTATCAGACAGGGCGTTTGTTTACGATGCCGACTGCATAAAAAGAATAATAATAATAATAAATAAATAAATGCATACAAATATGGAATGCTACTTGGGGGAAACTTTTTAAGAATCCCTGTCTATTTACACCAACGGAGTACCGCGGTAATGAAAGGGCCCCCACTAAATTCAAACAACTGTAGTCGCTGTGGCAATAAAATTCATGCAAATGCCCGCCAAACCGGGGCTAGCTGGCACCAGAGCGGCGGCTGACCTTTAACTTCATGATGAAAAACAAATGTCAAGTGCCTAAGAAGCCGTGGCGCTGTGAGCCTTTGCCGGGAATCCCACGTGCCGCCGTTAATTCTGCCCGCTGGCGCCGCCTCTGAAAACTGGGAGTTTGTGCTCGTAACGGGGCCCCGTGTTTATCTGGAAAACAAACGTGGGAGTCGGCTTGATTCCGAGGGTGGCTCGAGTGTCGGAGGAGTTGACTCCACTCACGTGTCGACGTTATATTTAAAGAACAAGTCGCTACGGAGCGCGGCGGATGACTTAACCGCACATATGGTACCATGTGTCAATAACGAAAAATCTCTGCGTAGCTATGACTATTAATCCATCGTGTGGTCCGGATGTATGACTCCAAAGCTGTTGAAATTAAATCACTCATAACTACGTTAACAGATCCTTCCGCCGACGGGGTCAATTATGCCACATCCTGTACGGTGTCCGTTTCAAACGGAGAAGCGTCATTGTTCGATGTGCTTATCAATAAGCGGGTGAATCAGATAAGTGGCGTGTTTTAAATGCCTCGCTATTTCCGCTGCCCCACACCCATAGGCGCGATTATGGATTAAACAGCCACAGAAGGAAAACTGATACTGACAGATTCACATGCAGTACTGCACATATGACGTAGGCAGCCAAAGAGAATGATGCTTACAGCTATTTATCTTTCTTGTAAGAAAAAACACAACTTAACGTTAGAACAAATGCCAAGCAAACAATTAACAGTAACAGAATAAAAACTAACAGATATTTCTTCTGTTCTCCAAAAAGTTACTGATATCTTGTTGGATGGCTAGATGAACACGGCTTCTGGCCCCAAACCGCTCCTCAGGGGCACCACAGCCATTCCAATGTATTTGTTATTTCACCACCAACTAAATTAATTGATTAACCTATTATTGAAATAACTCACTGAGGGATTTATTAGCCAAACAAGGTGTTCTAGTGGTCAAGTCAAAAAACACATATTGGGTTGTGTATCGCACGGTTGCTTCAAACACTGGGGTGACTTCAGGAGAAGCTTTGACAGGTATCAGCAGCATGAACCAGTGCTGACTGCCTTCCTTTTGCACAATACTGTATGTGATTTTTGAAGCAGAAGAGGCTGCCCTTACAGATACGTGTATTTCATGTATTTATATTGAGGAATAATGCATGGTTTTGTTTTAGCTAAATGCCTTTTTCTGAGCCGTATAGGGTTAAACGTCCGGGAAGTTTGTACACCCTTAGACGATAAAGTCTTTTGATTTTCCCACCACTTCTGGCACTAGATGTTTACGTTTCACCTCCTCTTTCAGCTTTTCAGTTTGGTTTCTTACTCCGGCTTGTAATTCTGTATAACTGTAACCGCCATTATATCCGTCCGGGATGTCGATCTCGGCTTCTCCAGACCTTCTTGCGACGTGGGAAAACTGTAAGCACTTTGGGGACGGCTCACCGTGAAGGGCGATATATGCAAAATACACCTATGGGAAGGTTTAAGTCTACTTTTGTGCTTCTGGTCTGAACATACATCCCAACACAACGATATCGAATGCTCACCAGCCTGTGGGATATTTTTCTGTCTTCCAGTTCAAAAGAAAAAACTGTGGACTTTCTGTTGCATGCCTTGCTTAATATTAGTATTTTTTGGCAGGTGGGGGGGTTGAACTGGTGTATGAGTGCCACACCATGAGAGTAACCATCTGAACGAGCTGCAAAGATCACTTTTACAACTGGATCAGCCCTCAGACTGTCTGTACAGAAACAGGTATGCATTGCATCACCGCTTTTGTGACTCACCGTCTCAACTCGATGTTGGCTAATGACTTCAAACAAGCCGGCGATGCCATCTCAGGTACCCGGCCCACACTCTGTTCTCGATCGTGTCGCTATCAATCGAAATCCCGGCTCGAAGTCGAAGCCATAAGCTGGCCGGTGCTGACTGACAGGCCAGTAAATCAATCATTTTATCCGTTCCCAGAAGCAGTACTTGTAACTAAGACCTTAATGCTTACAACAGGAGCTCAAGCTGAAGTATTGACTCAGTTTAACATGAGGCTGAATGTGAGACCCCTGCAGAAGCGAAGCGTGGGGCATCTGAGAAGAGACGGCTTTTAATAACGCTGCAGTGAAAGGGATAAACTGGCGGCGAATCATAAAACTGAAATACAGTTACTCCGCTCAGATAATATTTCAGATGGGATTTTAATGATTTGCGGGGAAAGGAGCACACACACATATGCGAGATTGCTGCTGGAGTGACAGGCTGCTCTCTCAGCTGAAGTTTATCCTGTCAGCTGGAAACAATTTCCAAGTTATTTTTTTTTTTATGAATTGTCAACCCACATATGTTACTTTTCATATAACATCCTTGTGAGAAAACCATCTTCCCCTTAAATTTATTGTGTCAGGTGAAGTGAAAATACAAGTAATGTATTATTAACAGATGCAATTTTATTTTTAAAGTTCTTTGTGGCAATAGCAACAGAGTAATACCACCGTTCTAATCAGATGCTAATACTCTATTTAATACTCAATTGTTACTCTTAATACTCAGTTGTATGTTCTGTTAAACACTCTATTGCTTGTTCCATGTACTTACGTCGCCTGAGATACATTTGCTCTGGCTCATCTTCTTTCAGATGCAGAGAGCGCATCCTGCCAATGCGAGCATACGTTTCGAACGACGCCAATGCCAAACAGAGTTCTGAAGCAGAATTAGGACAACATAAAAGAAATCGTATATGTATGTGGGCCTGGTGATATCACGCTGGAATGTGCAAGGTTTGTCCTATTTTACGAGGACATTCGTTTGCCATGCTAGCTAAGTATAGACAATGTCTAGCACTTTTTGTTTGATTTCTGTCATTGACTGAATGAACTATAAAAACCAATCAAAAAAAAATGAGGGAATGAATCCCACTTTGACGTCAAATATCCAAGTAGGACACTCAATTTTAATGCGTAATTTTGTTTTTAATACGCAGCAGAATGCGAAACAGCTCAATTTCAGTAGCTTGTCAGTCAGAGAGCTGCGTCGTTATCGATATCGAAAGTGGGGGCGGGAACAGAGTGGCTGATTAACTCCGCCCCCCAGATGGAGCACAATTAAATGGGGGGGGGGGGTGCTTGTTTTCCCCAACCCCGAACACATCAAAGCTACAGCCACAGTGTGGAACAAATTACACCAAACGGTGTTGTTGCACCGGTGAAAAGGGGGCGGTCCGGTGGTAGCTGAAATGCTGGGATTTATTCCAATACCCTTCAACATCCAAGGGAAGGGAAAAAACATGTACGCATTTCCCTGCCGCGTAACGGTTGTCCTGGACCCCAAGCCCCCACTTAAAAGAGACGGCGCTCTTGGCCGCGCGTCTCCTATTTGCACAGTGTCGTTTTCATCCGGCTGAAGATCAAAGCGCAACTCTAGCGGCAGCAAGAGACATAATTGCATCTTCACCTGCTGACAGTGCCTCCCCGCAGACGACTGCTCACCCGGCGAACGCGGCAGTCCCTGTTTGCAGAGAAGACCTCTTAACGGCTGCCTGGGAAATGTAGATTTTACCCCCCCCCCAGCTTGCCCTTCCTTTCCTTTGTGCGCCTGATTTGGAACCAAATTATCGTGACCCTGTTTCTGTTTCATTGTGACCCGCCTGCCCGGTAGAAGCAGAAAGCGACGTTGGTGCGGGCCCCCCGGTCTATTTCCATCCCCCCTCCCTCTCGGAGTGATCCTCTCGCTGTCGAACTCTGGGAGGAAGACAGCAGAAGCATAAAAAAAATAATAATAATAAATAAAATAAAAAATGTGCTTCTGTAAAATTGCATCAAGTTTAAAAAAAAATAAGAAAGAAACATTACAAATGGGAGGCTCATATAGAGTGCCTGGGAGGTTCGCCGTCTGGCAGTTATTGTTTGGAGAGGCGATGACAAGATTGATGCGGCGTTGTAAATCTCTGCAGGTCCGGCATGCTCCGAAACCGACATCAGTACTCCATTCCTTATCACCTATCTATCATCCGCAGAATGGAGATTAATAGGGAGGGGCTCTATTCTTAGATTTGTTGGTGGGGGCACTTGCTTCTTGACCCCCCCCCCAACTTCCCCACTCTGCAGTAAATAATTAGATTTGTTTGAGAGTTCCTGTTCCAGGGTGCTTACAGAGGCTAGGAGGAGGAAAAGCTACATATTTATGTCTAGATATCCTGTTAGAATAAACATATGGTGTATTAAAAATACATATATATCCATCCATACATACATATATCTTTCTTCCTGTGCAGACCTGCGTTAATGAGTTTAACAGATTTAACATGGAGAGTGAACTTCCTAATTCCATCGGCAAAACCATTAAAACGTTCCCTTCGACAATAACACGCATCTCCGTTCCTTCCTAAGCTCTGCTGATCTGGACATAATTGGGGGTAGAAGAGGAAAAAAATACATAGACACGGATAAAACTGCTTTTCAAAATCATCTCCAGCTGAACGCGAAATCAAAGTACATTCAAAATGAAATCCTCGGCAGGTAGTTTGTCAAAAGTCCTGCTGCGGCCTGTCGTGTTTGCTACAGACGGGGAAAAATACGACGCTTTGTGTTGTGCTGTGTATATCTCCTCTGGTGTGATCTGTGTTATTATGCTTAAAGGCTATGAATGCTCTGTAATCTTCACAGATACAAATAGAAAATAATTCTATTGTAATTGTAGCCCTGGCTTATTGCATTAATAAAGACCCAGAATACACACAGAGCAATTTAATTTACAAGAAAGCAAACATATACCAAAATGGTAAGCTAGTTAAATGTAAATATTTCACTCTTTTACATGTGCTTGCAGTTTTTTTGTGCACTTGTTTGATTTGTTTTTTGGGAGGGAGTTGTTTAATTTTATGATCCAAATCTGCATAAGAAAGCATACAGCTAATTGGGTGGAAGGTTCAACTTCCCTTGCAATTAACAGCTGAAGTTCCTGTGACCGACTTGTTAAAAGGTATTAGGGTTTTGTGTGTGTCTGTGTGTGCGCGCATGTGTGTGAGTGGTCCCCATAAAGATATGTTTACCCAACATGTATGTACGTGCATGTGTGTGCGTTTGCGTGTGTGCATATGTGTGTGTGCCTGTGTATGTGTGTGCATGCGTGCCTGCGTGTGTGTGTGTGCATGTGTGCGTGCAGGAGCAATTTGTACGTGTGGATGTAGCACGCAGCAGAAAAAGCCCTGGGGCCGTTTTGGTTGGCTCTGTTTTGGTTTGTATGTAATGGAGTTTGTTATACTACTATAGGAGGCTTGTTCAACTAGCGCTCTACAATTACTAAATCCTCCACAATATTATTTACTCAACTTTTAACGTTCCTGCCTCCAAAAAGGGACAGTGCGTGGTGTGTGTGTGTATATATATATATGTTGCAGACTGGCCAACCACATGAAAGCTGTATGTAATTATGTCTGAAGATCAGGAATGTTTATTAAATCTTTTAAGGAATAGGAACATTATAAAAAATCTGTAGTCACCAACTAGAAAAAGTGTTATCCTGGGGTTTCATATCGTAATTAGCTTATGTACACCTACATGTGACAAAGTTAAACAGGCATATATATCCCCCAGAAATCATATTCTCATGACACATCACATGTACATGAAGACATACAGTACATGCATGGAAGTGTTTCACTCTGGTGAGTTCAAGTCCACAAATTCCACAAAAAAAACATTCTACCTCGTTATGGGAAAATAATGGGAGGTTATTCAAATAAGCGGAGATCTGGGCCCAGTAGTCAAGGAAACAATCAAGGGTCACGTTTAAAAGAGTGCACAGGGGCCTGGCATCATTATTCATTCCGATAAAGGGGCCACGTCGCTGTTCACCATGATGATCAAAAATCCACGGACGGAAACACATTTTAGCAAGCCTCTTCTTTTGGATTGTGAAGTGTTACTGTTCCCCTGTGTGCTTTTAACCAAATAAAAACAGTATTCTTAGTCGAGAGATCATAGTACACTTACATGCTTTAAAATTAACACATCTAGCTCCTTGCCTTGTTTTATTTACTTTATCGGCACTAGCATTAGCGTAATGTTAGCTTGGCTATGCACCTAGCTATTCCATGGTCTTGCCGGACCCCGCAGCACCGCTTCACTGTGAGGGCCGATTAGAGAGGAATCGTTCAATGTTGTTCATTACTTGTCCTTGTTCCGGTGCTTGCCCATCCCTTCCCTTTTTCTGGTGGTTGAGCCGAGTGTTGGAGGCATGATTGATAGCCGGGGAAAGTTTCCCTGTCGGACAGTGCGGCTCGGTGTGCGGAGGTCAGCGCCCCGGCCACGAGGCGTGATTCATCCTTAGCCCGACCGCTTCCTCTGACAGGGCCTCTCCATTTCTCAATCTGCCACTTACCGCGTGGCACTCCGCCGTCCCTCGCAGGCACTGAGGACCCTTTCTGGACACCCCCCCTCCCCCCCACATGAAAATAATCATACGGATATAGATATTCTGGCAGAGGCACAACCAGCCGGGGCAGAATTAGCCCGCCTTGTCAATAAGAAGGTCTGTTGATCCAAAAAGCAGCAATAACAGGTTGATATTACTATTGCTGCAAGGTACGTTATTGCTCTAATGTAATAGTCTTTGATATTTAAAGATAGTCCCTTATAATTCAGCTGATAGAGCTCTTGAAATTAAGCTACGATGGTTCCAATAATTTCTAGTAATAATACATTGTAAGTGCAATATCTTTTATTGTATTTTTGCCAATTAAATTATCCTCCGTCAGGTTAGCTTTTGTGTCACATTTTACAGTGGAATTTCTTATAGGTTTTATATTACTGAGGAATTTACCTTGAGAAAATAATGCATTTTGTCCTTATAAGTCATTCTGTGTGGCGCACTTAATCGTTTCATTAAGACACTGTGCTCCCAGGCCGACGGGAGGTTTTCCCAAAAGGAATATCTCATTATATTGTTTGGCTGAAAAAGACCCATTTGAAAAATGTGGGGACGCACATACCTTCCCGGATCCGGCGTGCTGGCTTCCATGTTCGCCGAAAGTGGAGCAGCCGGTGATATTTTGTTCCGTCTGACCGTGTCAAGCACTAAAACGTGTAATGAGTGAGTCGCTTTTTTTCCTCACACCACTGCCGGTATTAAGAATGTTAATGCCAAATCTGCTCGTCATCCCCAACAATGTAGGTAAACAGTTTTGTTTGGTGTGAAAAACAACCCAAGCCTAAACCAGTCCAAAAGTTCTTCAAGCCCCAATATACCATGTATCAGTAAATTCAAATACACAGTGGGATTTAATTACATAGTTTTTTTGTTGACTAGGAAAACTAAAACTATATTTCACATGAAGGATAGTGTATAAACTTAACTTTGCCTGTGATGGACGGGCATCCCGTCCAAAGTGTGCCAATTCCTTGTGTCCTGTGCTGCTTGGACCGCATGCAGAATCAGGAGCTGGATGGATGGATTATGGATGGGCGGGCATACACTGTCTATTTCTCTGCTCGCTTGCTACGCTTTCATGTGTGGGGGCTACACTTTCACAAGATGTATCTCCCCCCCAAGTCCATACGCTGGTTCCCGAGCTGTTGGTGTAGTGGCATAGGTCTCTGGCCGGCCCCGCTGGGTGCCGTGCTCTGGGAACGCTCTGCCCCCCCCCCCCCGTCTTTCACACGCCGCACGGCCTGCCTCACGATCCTGACTGGCACTCTTTGGTCTGTGGGATTTCTGGAAGATTAATTGACTCTAATGAATCTGAGTGAGATGGGAAAGACAGTGGAGCAGAATCCTACCAGCATCAGCGTTTCATTGTTATACGTTGGCTTGAAGTCTTTCATTTCTCCTTGAATCTTTTGTCTGAATTAATTTGTACGCGTATATTTTATTTATACACACTCTATACTAAAAAACTATGCTGTAAAACTCTGTAACTCCAGGGAAATATTCTTAAAAACTATATCCGCAATATATGTTTCTAATGTCCTAAATACATAGTACATCGTATGTACAGGAAAATGCTCTGTATATGTGTATAAAGTGTATGTATACTACACTATTATGGAAAACTGTAAATGCATACAGTACAGTGTTATTTAGATTTCTTGTCCTTTCTCATTATAAACCAGAAGTTTTTTTTTGCTCTTGGTTTTACTGAATGCAGTTTTGATTCATTCCTTTTGGGTGCAAAATCCCAGGCTCACATGAAAAGAAGGACGGCGCTAAAGGCCTGGCTGCGATTTATAGGGAACTTTTGTGAGGGAAAAAATGGCTCACAAGCAGAATCCTTGGGACGGGGACTTGGGAGGCTGGTAGCTTTGGTTCCTCATAAGTCATAAGCTAAACCCACACCCTGACCTTTACATTTCGGGAGAAACACATCGTTCCTGGTTCTCGGCTGTAATTAATAGCAAGCAGGACCTTCTGGCTGCTGATGGCAGCCTATTGTTGAGCGGCAGGATTGTAAGACACCTGCCGTGTTAGTAGACTAGTCGCTACGTCCCCGACGGTGAATAAAAATGAATAACAAAGAATGGGAGAATGCCATCGTCCAATGGTTCATGGGCAGGTGGACGGTTGTCCTCATCTGCAATGGCAACCGCTACATCCCATGCACTAATTGAGAAATTAGCACCCATTTCCATACAAAGCAGAGCCGTGTGCGACCAGCAGGGGCGCCGTCGTTCTGGGTTAGCTCACCGCGGGAACGCTCGCCGGGGCTGCCAGCTGTCTTCTGCCGCTCGGCACGACCGCGGCTAAGCGGCCCAGGCACGGTGCCACGAGCCGGTAAGCTGCCCCCTCCCTCCCCTTCTCCCCACCCCTTTGACGGCAAAGTCTGCCGAGCTCAGATAGAGGGTAAGAGGCGTTCAGGCAGATGGAACCACGACCTGCCATTTTGATTTATTTTCAAGTGGCGGCCCGTGTAATCTCTTCACCCCGCCCGGCTCGGCGCCACCTACAGGTTCCGTGTAGCGCATCTAGTCTTCACGAGACACACAGAGATCCACAGGAAAGCCTCTTCCGCAGTGGACAATAAGCGCTGTGACTTTTTAGTGACTAAAACTAAAGATCCCCTCAATCTGGCTGCCTGTATTTCTGATCTGCATTTATTAACAGGCTCTTCAGATAATGTAACCTACAGAATGCTGGTACTCCAACATCACAGATGAAAATAAGAAAGATGAGAGTTATAAATGGAAAATGCTGATAATCAGTATTAATTCAACACACATATTACTATAGATATTGCATAAAAGAGATCAAAAACAAACAAAAAATGGCATGACCCACAGTAATGAAGGTAACAGGATATGCACCCTGTATGAGACACAATCGCGGTTGTCAGTCGCCCCCGAAATTTGTTTGCAACTGATCAGACACTTGGCCAGTTACTAAAATTACGAGTTTGAGCCCCCCTCCCCCAAACAAAAATTTATTTCCGCCTGTAAGCCTGGTGTGAGTCCCTTTCACAATGATCGGGAAGCCAGTTTCCTGCAAAACCACACATGGCCCAGTGATCACTACGACTAACCCCCCCGGCCATGTCCAGGGTTAGTGGCATCCAAGGTTGGCTATAAACTTGGACAGTTAGCAGAGTCACCTGCGAGGCTCACTTTTTCCAGGCACTGTTTGGGTGTCCTGAAGAGCGTGGGCCTCATGCAGCCATGCCCTCCCCTGTGTGGCGGCTCACAGTTAAGACAATGCAGGGAGGGGCTGAGGGTCCCGCTTATCTGGGGACCCCCCCAGCCAGGCACTGAAGATTATTAGCCCAGGCTCTGAAATCCACTTAGCCCACAAAACAGCTGCCGACGACTCGCCAGAAAGCCTCTTATGGCTTCCTGTTAGGCCTAAAGAATTAGAATTTCTTAAAAAAAAATTTTAACTAAACGAAACTTTTCCATTTTACCATTTCTGCCCAGAGTCAGCAATAGACTGCACGTAAAGTAGCCAGAAATTTTCAATGAATCTGAGACTCACATTTTGTAATCTCAAATTCTGCAACTACCAATTAATTCTGCTTTATTTCACCTAAGTATTTATTATTAATCATAACATACTGTCAGCGGTTATTTTTCTGAACACTGAAAATATATAAGGTTAGATTGGAAAACAGAAAATAAATCAGACATATTAGGAATATTGCACATTCTACATCCCTTGAATTATCCAAGTTATACACAATTTATCATACATCAGAAATCAGGTTTTTCATTTTCAAACTTTAACTCAGCGAATACTTCTGAGCAAAGGTCTCTTGTGTGTAAAAGCAGGGATAAAGAATACACAGTTACTTCCGGTATCTATTTTGGTCATCAAAGGAGCACTGCATATTTGGAGTCGAAAAAAGTCCCATTGGATTAGCCAGCCCCCCCTCCCCGTCTCCAATCGCATCCGGCCACGGGAGTAAATTCACTCTTAGAAAAACTTTTACAATACTCAGTAAAAACGACATCTTGAACATGATATTGTCTTATCGGGGGAGGAACAGGCAAAGGGGATTGGAGCTGCAAAGCAAACAGGACAGGGGTGTTCATAAAACAGGTAAATAAAAACTTCTACGGATTACATTTAAAGATGTAAATCACCTAAGGTCAGTGTGTGTACCCATGGAAACAAAAGGTATGATCATCCTCGCCATACTGGCATGTATTTATAGTATATGACTTTTAATATATGCATTTGGGTTTGCTGTTACACACAGTGGGTTTGATCTACTTCTTATAAATTTCTAATTTATTAACAAATTATTTACATTTGATTTGACATTGTTATGCTGGATTTCTTTAGCTTATTGCAGTTGAATGTAAGTAGTTTTATTTCTGTAATGCCACTGGACATATACCATAGTAATATTCCATAGTAAACAGTAATATCACTAATCCGGTCTATAACTATGGATTGCGGGGGGGGGGGGGGGGGGGGGGGGGGGGGGGGGGGGGGGGGGGGGGGGGGGGGG
>JAODLD010000047.1:5395165-5405261 GCA_026781065.1 Mormyrops boulengeri | reverse complement strand
AGGTTCTCCCCAAACGAGCTTGATGGGCCGAATGGCCTCCTCTCGTTTGTAAATTTCTTATGTTCTTATGTTCTGTTTCCGTTTTCCTCACCGCTTATCCAGTGCAGGGTCTCGGGTAACATGACAGAGCAACTACATCCAGCCCCAAGCACTGAACCTGGATCCCTTTGGCTGGTGTATGACTAAGAGCCCACATGAAGTGTCAGAAAGATGAGGTTGAAGGTCAACCTTTGGTGTCACAACTGTCAGCCACAGGAAGTGAGGGAGTACCATGTGATCAACCTCTAACCTCACACTGTTCAGAGGTGCGACAGTCTAGGATGGGAGACCATGTGCAAAATGAAATAAAGATTTTGATTATGAAAAGCATTATTGTTCCCTTCAAAGTCCCATTTACATAAAGATACTTAGTAGTAATGTCTTTGATTCTGTTAACATGGATTTCTTCTAATGCTAATTAACAAATTAGCTAACTGACGAAATACTACAGTAGTACCAGCACATTTCAGTGATAAATCAAAGAACGACTCGGACAAATACAGACTTGTGTGCGGATCAGAGAATGGCCTTCCCTTCAGTTCTTGGTTTGCGAATTAGCAGCATCCCAGAAGCACATAATTACCCACTGAGAGCTGACCACTGGAACACATTTAAGGGGTTTACACAGAAGGATCACATCCAGTTTCCAGATTCTGGTCAAAAGTGTCTGCATGCGATTCGAGAGTCACATCGCCTCACGGGCTGTTTCCCTTCCTCTGACCGGATGGACGTCAGCTTCTGTGTTCCTTCTGGCAGCAATTTCCATCCCGTCCCCCTCCCCCCGTCTTGTCATTTTGGGGTTCAATATGTGCTGTTCGCGCAGGGGGGAAATGGAGACGGCCCGGCCCATTGTATTTGGTCTTTTGACCCTGCATGCTACCCAGGAGCAGTGAAGGGGAACCCTTGACGAGCCGTGTCAGGCGTGACAGGCAATCTCGTTGGCTAGGGGGGAACACGCTGGCTGAGTTTGAAGTCTGAGTTTAGGGTCCTTTTCTGCCATTTTGCACATTTAAACTGACACTTCCCTACATTCCATTCCCTATTTTTTTTTTATGAGCATGTCCGCTGTAACACTGACCGGCCACGATGCCAGTCGTGTCTGCATCAGCTCTCTGACAGCACGTTAGCGTGTAACTCACAGATGAGCTCAGTGTTTTAATCAAACACAGTTTGCAAATGCAAGCGTGACCTGCAACACCCTTGACGTTATGAAGCGGTTAAGGTTTTCACGCTAGTTTTGAATGTCGCGCTTTTAGGGAGGTCGGTACAAGTATGAAAAACGCATTCGGAGAACTTAAAACTGAACTGGTTTACGTTAAATTGATGTTGATACTCGATAAATTTGCTTTTTATGTCTTTCTGCGCATGGCTGTCATTCCTACAGACTATTAGTGGTTTGTTTTCCTTGGGCTGTTTCCTCTGGACGTGACCCGATATAAACGGAACTGATTAGCGCCAAGAGTTATGGCCAGTGTTGGGTTGCTCTTATACAAGAACATCGTCAACGAAAGCATTTTGGCAGGCAGGCTGTGGTCTTTGGCACAGTGAGTGAAAACAGTTCATAACAGTGTCTTTATACGGGGCACAACAGAATATATAGTGTGGAGTTTGGAGGCCACAGCAAGTGGTTAGGAAAACAACCTTGGGTAGTCGTAATATGACAGGCCCTCATACTCCCCCTCGCCCACCCGCCTGCCTGCTAATGCCTGGTCCTGAATGAAACATCGCTAATGACTTCCTGTTAGCCCACGTCAGAGGGAAGTCAACCGGGACTGTTTGACTTTACGTTACATACACCACACTGATCCTGCTCAGGTGCGTCACACCCACAACTTTCATGGCTATGTGCCCGCCAATCACTTTCCCACAATACCGAGCAACCATCCCTGCCCGGGGATGTGTCAGCCTGCGACCTCTCCTGATTGTTCCTGCCCTAGTAAGAAGGGCGAGAGAAAAGATGGCTGACCGGCCGCAGTCTCGCTTTGGCGTGTAATAAAGGTCACACTTTAAGGAGGGCTTTGCACGCATCACCCATGTCCGGCTAATGCGGTATGCAGGAATCCGTGAAATCTCTTCCTGCACCACTTTGTAACACCTCTCTTTCCCACGTAAGGAGCTGGCTTGCTTTTGTTATGTTTTATTTTTTTCTTTCACGTGCCTTAAGCTTGAACCCTTTCCATAAACGCCGCTCCCAGTCTCTGCTACCGCCATCAGCAGGTTAATCTGGCCCTGTTTACCCGGCTTCCCGGACTGCACAAAGAGATGTTTGTCTTGTCAAGTGGACTCCACACACAGGTTCCACTGTAGAAAGAAAATTGAAGTCAGCAAGGTACCTGGTTTTATAATTTTACAGCTCTCCTGGTGATCTTTTTATTTGAGGCCGCAGAATAAGCCGGGTTTAATAACTCTGTTAAAGTTTGCCAGCTGTGCTGATTACAGCCCTGAATATTTACAGTACAGAGGCACCGACTGCGTCCTTTTCTGAGACCACAGGTAAAAATATATAATAATAACAACCAGCGGTGGGGAAATTTGCTGTTGCAATTAATCATTTCCGTGACTGAATTGTGACCGCAGCTCCTCTGCAACTCCTTGGGTGCCACAAATGTGCCCCTTACTCTCCCCTTCCTTCTTTTCTTCCACTGTTAGTAATTATCTTTAAAAGCAGCGAAGAAAATTTGCATGGAGATTTTAAGAAGAAAAACTACCCTTGACTGATAGCTATCAGTCTGTGTGTGGAATTGTGAGATCTTCCTTCGGTATCTGGCTCCCGGTGCCATGCCATCAACCACCACCGCCTCCCCCCGTCAGGCTCACGACCCTCATTTTCATCAAAATTTGCCTTGAGAAGGGAAAGAGAAATTGACAGTGAAGTAATTAACAGAATGCTCACCGAGGTGCACATTTTCAGCCGGAATATGTCCACAGAAAGGGAGAAGAAACAGCTTGATCTGAGTCCCCGGGGAAATACGTCATTTCTTTCTCCGCGACCAACTTGTTTTGCAACATGACCTTTCGCGGCGGCGTGTGGATCCGTGTGAGATTGGGCGGTAATTCTGTGCAAAGTGCCGAAAATTACGCAAAACGGAAAGTGCAGCAAAGTGCAAATGCGCCAAAGATGATCTGTATTACTATTATGCGTAACTGAACATACATTTAAAACGAATAATAATAATAATAATCACCGTCATCATCATAAATATAAATCATGATCATAAATGTAATGTATTGATGTGGCTCATGTTACCGGGACCTCGGACTATTTCGACTCGCAGTTTGACAGCACGGTTAGTTTTATCTACTTCCCGGTACCTGAACTGATTAAATGCGCCTCAGCCACAGATGACAACATCATTCTCTCCCGGAGCCCGTAAGTGAACACAAATGCGCACTTCTGTATACACGGTAACCTAATTGTAACTCAAATGCTCAATTCATTTCATATAGCCAAAGGCTTTCCATTTCCCACCATTACAGCGGGCAGCACTTTATATGTAAACTCGAGTCACTGGCTTCATAAAGTGAATTTCAGGAGGAAATAATATAGTATATATCAAAATCAAGATAGGTAATGGGAAATTGATTGTGACAATACGATATTAGAAACACATCTCCATAATATTTTATTTATTATACTCTCCACCTTTCACTGTCTAGGGAAAATATTTCATCTTGCGCGGCAAACTCAACTCTGTAGAGATTTTGACCTCAATATTCCTGCACAAATAAATATATTGTGTAAAGGTTCCCTCTGTAAAACCATGCATAAAAAACAATTCATTTAAAACATCTAAATGTTTTCAAATTACCAGCAGTAATTTTTTACAATTTTATTCCCCCGGGGATTCCCATTCTAAATGAACCCATAATTCAATTTCAGACTTTGCATTTCAAATTTTTTCATGTTAAAAGTAATTTCACCGTTTTGCTTAAACTGTGTGAAGAGACTGAATCATAAAATGTGCGTGATGTGTGTGCGTGCAGAATTATTGCTTAGAATTATAATAATCCTTATATTTAAATGAAATTATTCTCCGGTAGTGTATATTACAGAAAACAAACATGTTAGCGTTGTAATGTATCACTACAGATGCCGGTTTTTGGTGAGCATGGATTGTACATTGTGTTTTTGTGTTAAAATTCTTCACAGGTAATGTTGTTGCCATTTTGTTGTTTTTATCTTAGTGGCAGAGTCATTGGTTGTATCAAAATGAAGCAGACATGCATGCAGCAATCAGGATTTTTTGGTTCATGTCAGAAAAACGAACTTCTCTGAGAACTTCCATCCATGAGGGGGGAGGGGGTCACTGAATTAATTGGTATCAAGGCAGGCCAGGATAACCTTATCTCTCATTTCAGAAGTGTGATCTGTGGGCTGCCCTCCATCAGACACAAGCGCTTTATGTCACTTAATCACGCTCTTGGCGATATGCTTGAAAAATCTGACATCTTTAGCATTTTTCCATATGAAGGCAGTGTCTATTAATAATCTGTGCTTTGCTGAGGTTACCCGTATATGCACACACACACACACACACACACACACAGATTTGTAGTTATATCTTTGTGGGGACTCTCCATTCATTTCTTTGGGGAAAACTCCAATCCCAACATGACGACCTTAACCCCTACCCAGCCCTCACCTTAACCATAACCTTAACCCCCACCCAGCCCGAACCATAAGTAACCAAACAAAATACAAGACTTTTGTCATTTATAGTTTTTTGATTGCATTCACAGATCTTTGTGGGGACCTGAAAAATGGTCCCCACAATGTCAAAAAACAGGTTTTTATTACATTGTGGGGGACATTTGGTCCCCACAATGTAATATAAACCTAATGCACACACCCATACACACACACACGCCTAGAAGGAGACGGTTCACAAAGATTGCAGGACTTGTTGACCATGACCACCCTCCTGTAACCCTGCCCTGTAACACCATGCCCATTTGTGTTCTGTTTAAATCGTACATCCATCAGAGGGACCAGAGAGATTTTTGCAGCTCCTAAATTAATGAAGAGGAGACCAGATACCAGAGTGCAGCAGAACCCTGTTAGCATGACCAGTAAAAGCGTCAAACCCGGACAGAACCCCCCCCCCCCCACACCGGCACGACAGGAGCTGAGGCAGGGGTTTTCACACCGCCTGCATTTTCCTCTCCAAGGGGCCCCCCGCAGCATCTCCATCCCGGCAGCGGGGGTTTTATTTTCTTTCAGGCCCCCCGTTTGCCTCGTTCCCCGTGCCGGAATGCCCAGAGTATCTGGTTTTATCGATGTCAAAAAGTGTAAATCAGAAGCCCGCATTTCGTCATTCTGGTCATTTTAGCCACTAAAGGATTACTCCGAGTGACTGAACTCGGCTGTTATCTGTTTGAGTCTTTGCAGCCAGGTCATCTCTGGGGAGTGCCGGGTGAGCCATCCGAACCCCCCCCCCCCCCCCCGTAGCCGCGCCGAGCGACTGCTTCTCCGTGATTGATGCGCGTCCCTGTGTCAAGGCGGGGGGCACTTAAAAACAACAACCGGGCCAGGGTCGGTGGACGAAACAGAAACTCGTAAAGATTGAAATGGACAGGCCGCAAAGTGCAGCACGGGGCCTGCATAAAGTTATCCCGCCTATTAAATATTCAGAAGGTGCTGGTCCTTTGATCTGTCTGCATGATCTACCTTGGTGTCAGTATCAATAAATCCTTCCCATCGCATCAACGTTGGGTAGAGACAGGATCAGGCAGCCTGAGTCACCAGCCGGTGTGGCGATTTGTACTTTACTAAGAATCATTATTTAACGTTATCTCAATACATTATCCATGTCAGACGTCTCCATCTGCGGCAGTATTACAATTCAACATTATATACTTTAAAATGCACAGGCTATACCATGCGCAAGCGGTGCACTGATGTGTCATTCATGAAGCCCAAGATGCACTTGGCCTAAGAGCAGCATCGTCCGTCCCGTGTGTCTGTTCGTATAATCAGCTACGATTAATATGTTTTTTCTGACTCATTGGGTAGAAAGCACAACTCGCTGACTGGAAAAATTGGGGCGGGAATACTGCAACTGGTCATGCTCAAACTGGAATATGTGTCAGCGTGGATATTCCCTCACCACATCCCAGGGAAAAGAGGACTGAAAATATCGGTGCACTGTAATCCGTAATCCATCTTCGGGGGAAACTGCGTCCACTTTCAAGCTTTGCGTATCACGAGTGCACAGGCCACTGCTTCCTCACCCCACAAACATGCAGCTTGATGTCATATTGGCCAGAAAGCACCGGAAACAAAAGAGGAAGGGGCGATTGGAGTGTGCACCGCGATCCCTGCGCACCCCCCCACCCTCAATGTGCCCGCACGGGAGGTAATTGCAGTTTCCTTCAAGGTAGTCACTGGGAAATTTTCACCTGCTGCCTGGCAAGGAGCAATATGCCCGGTGTTTTCCACGGAAGTCCGTCAGTTTCCGAGGTGTCGCATCCGCCGGTGACGCGCCGTTGCACGGCAGGAGTCCCCCGGGCTTCAGGTGTGACACACCTCCTCGTGAAAGTTCAGAGCCCCTCATTTCATTTTTCTTTTCATCTGAGTGGAATGGAAAAGCCGTTTTTTAAAAGCTACCGCTTGAAACAGCTAGAGAAGAGCCTGAAATTCCTACTCATGCAAAAATCTGTGCTGTTTGTGCATTTTTTTGTATTGCATTTGGAAAGAGAAATGGCATAAACGATCAGACGGTGCAGCAAACTACAAACCCGTGTGATGCTTATAATTCAGCATTTGATGATAAACAAATTTTTAATTATTCTTTTTGGGAAGTCCTCAAATCCGGACCACTCAGGGAGGGCTGAATCAGTATGGTGAAGATCATTCTGATGCCAGAAGAGTGTCGTGCATATTGTACTCCACTGGTTATGCGATAGGAATGAAAGGATCCCCTTTACTCCAGATTTTACAGACTCATAAGCATGAGACACACTCCTTAATAGCAGTACAAATAACTGCAGGGGCCATATACCCATTAATAAATTCCCCAAAGCGATCGTCTTGTCACGGTGCACGGAATCGCCGTCCTATCCGGGGCTGTGCATTTTTTATAAAGCCCTCTCCACCTCAGCCCCGACCCCATCCGCACCGGCACCGCTGTCGTAATAACGCGCAAGACAAGAATCGGGCGGCCCTGCATCTTGCCAAGGCATCTCAAGTACCATAATTCAGAAGTGGGGACGTCTAAGCGCAGTCGACAGACATCCAGAAATCGAAGTTAATGGAAGTGAAAGGGGGTAATGTGGTCTGTCACTTGTGTGTAAGTGGATTTTGGGCATTAAACTGGAAGCCAGGTGCCCCCCTCCATCGAATGGAGTCAGCGCAGATTGAAACAGTGTATTTACACATGTACTTCAGAGAGTGCATTTACGGCCGGTTAGGTCACCCTGTGCCACATGGGGGTGCCTTTTCCAAAATCCAGCCCGCCGAGAGCCTCATCGTCCTCCAAGGAATGTGCAGGGGATGTCCACAGGCGTTCCTCTGTAATCCCGTCCCGGGAAATTTCTATCGGCCCATTTTTATTTCTCTGTCACGGTGGCCCTCTGTCATGAGTCTTTGTCCAAAAAAAAAAACAGTTTAAAAAACCCCCCTTGAGTGCATATCTTATTATGACCCTGCTCCGAACGTGCTTCAAGACTCATTATTAGAAATTTTTTACAGGTATGGATAGCCACAAGAATAAATCGGCACTATGTTTATAAATGTGACATGGTACGATGCACCAAACACATTAATCATTAACAGTAATTCAAAGTGAGATTTAAACAATAGGAAAAGCAAGGTATCAACATCTTATGAAGAAAGGATGTTTTGAGATGGTAACAGCGTTACTCTTAACTGTCAGTTCTCGGTATTAAGTATATTTATCGGCTACAGTAAAACAGGAACTATATTCAACTGTATGCAAATGATATTTATATCTTTAATTTTCGATCTGACTGTTTACTGTCACATCTGCTAATTGTCTGTTCGTTTCTAATCATGAAGCGTAGCCCTCGCAGCAATTTATTGCAAGCAACAGGGAGATACAAAGAAGTGTAGGATAATTAAAATGTGTTGTAGCTGGTGTGCTGTAGCTTGCTGTTTTTTCCCGACTGGGGTCATATATTTCTGTATTTTTAACGAGTGTCTTGAGCACCAGTCTTTTTACAGCTTTCTCCTCCTCGCTCCACACTCCCGCCAATTTTGTGAAATGAGTGCCACTTATTTAATATAAATCAGCGGTATTTGTGATTCACGGGAAGGAGATTTACTGGGTCCTTATCGGCATCGTATCCGAAACTCTCCTAACAAGGACAGTTAGGCTGAGATTTATCGCGGCTCACGCTGTGTTTACGCGCCTCTCCTCCTGCCTTTCACCGGAGCTTTCCAGCAGAGGACCTCTCTGCAGCGGGTGGTGCTCTTAACCTCCCAGAATGCATTGTGCTTGCGCCACAGCAGGCCGAGCGTAACGCTCGTGCATAACGTGTGTCTGAAGCTGCGACTGAGCCCTGCTGTGAACGCCCTTTTTTTTGTGTATGTTATTAACTTTTTTGTGGTTACTGGAGATGAAATTTGTCCCGAGTTCTGCTGAGTTCTGCCTGTTTTTCCAGAGAAAAGATGTGCTTAAGTGACGGGTTTATTTTCCCTAGTACATTTTACTGGGAGACGCATCCGACCTTGCGGTGTATCGGCAGGGTTGTGGAGCAGGGAATCTCCCGGGAATCGTGTCCCGACGTCCTTACACTCTTCCGAAATCCCACACACACTCTATGATTTGTTTGCAGTCTGACTTCATAATTCAGTCATCCGACTATGATATCATGAAAGACATTCAGTGGCAATAGCATCATGTACCTATGCTTGCATTATTATTCATAACACATTGTCAAGGTGTTTTTTTACAGTTCAAAAAAACTCCAGGCATTATTTGAATAAAAAAGGTGCTGTTTTCCAGTTAAATGATAATGGCGCCATGTCATGTGCGTTTGGCATGTAAATGGAGATCTAATTTCAGAGCAGGCAGTTGTGTTTTTTCGCAAACCGCTCTGTTGTCATCTTTTGTTTAATTTGCGTTGTTGATTTAATGATCTGTTCCCCAGCTCCCACCTTTGATTTGAAAGGTTCAGGCTGGTCCAGCGATTTGTTAGGTTTGCATTGACATGAGTGCTGCTGTGCAGTGTGTTCTCCTCAAAATATAAATATATATTAAATAAATAAAATATAATGGGGGGAAGAAAGAGAGTGTTAGCGCCCGTCAGCTTGGCTCTTAAAAAAATATCCGCTTGCTTTCGACTGTGCTGAGTGAGTCTGAAGCTGTTAGCATTTGTTCGAGAGCGACGATGCCACCGCGTGTCTGGATGTCCCCAGTGCTTCTGTCCGCATGGTTTGCTCGATTTCAAAAACCGCGTGTGCGTTTTATCCCTTTTAAGCCTACGAAAAAACCCAAATATACAAGAAATAATCTCTCCCAAGCATCAGGTGAATCACAGCCCGGAATACAAGTCCTTTTTTATCCCCATTATTAACTCCGAGGTGTGTAATTTCTTATTTCCCCCTCCCCCCCCCGCCTTTTCCTCACTGTAGTGTGTAGTGGAGCAGCTTTGACAGGCCATCACCTGTTAAGTGAATAACCTGCCATAAGAGGTACTGGCCCAAGTCCTCACGGGCTGGGCCTGTGTCCGGAGACCTCCACTGTGGAATAGCGTCTGGCGCCCCCCACCCCCTGGGGACAGCAGGCTGGCATAATGAGTGTTAGAGTGGGGTGAGGGTCCCCTGGTCACACTGGGCGGGAGGTGTCCTTCCCCTGCCAATTCTCGGAATCGCCAGGGCCTGGGTTTTCTGTTCTGAGGGGCCCGGCGGACCCTCTGGGAAGCGCCGGTGTGGGGCAGCTCAGACGTCCCCACGACGGGATGACACAGAATGTGCCGGTGCAGGCAGCCATCCATGTAGGGAGGGATGATCGGCATTCGCTGGGAAAAAAATAATAAAACAAAAATCCACCGGCCGCGTGCCGCCTCCCACCAGCTGGGCTGAATCTCGCTTTCT
>JAODLD010000047.1:5384011-5395065 GCA_026781065.1 Mormyrops boulengeri | reverse complement strand
CCCCCCCCCCCCCCCCCCCCCCCCCCCCCCCCCCCCCCCCCCCCCCCCCCCCCCCCCCCCCCCCCCGCGCCCGCCCCGGCCCCCGGCGCCCGCCCCAAGCCGTTCAGTGGCTTAAAACCTGGCTGGCGGCTTTCCGGCTGGTTCTTTATTTACCGCTGTGAGGGGCTCCGACGTAGGGGGCCAAACTGAAGTGACACACCTCCCCAGGACACCGTGGGATGCGTCTTACCAGGCATTTTCGTGACCCCATGTGTAAAGTGGACACCTGCTGCAAAAGTTGGACTCGAGCCCCTGACACAAAAAAAAAAAAAAACCATGAATGAAAAGAAGAAGCAAATCCTGACAGGAATCCTATGTGGGATCAAAACTTGCAAATGAAAAATTACAGGGCATTTAGGACCCCAAGGCGAAGTCCCTGATGAGCCGAAACAAAAACGACTGAAATAATAAAACCGGCTCCACTTGCGTGAAATATGGAAATGTAACATTTCTTAAACGAATTCATAAACTAAAAACCTAAACAAATATATGCATGGGGGGGGCAAATATATATCATCTAAAGTATAACTGCTGATGTCAGTGAAAACAAAAATCACGGCTGTAGTCTAGCATAGGATAATGAAATCGGTTAATTATACCATGCAGTAGAATATTTGCCTTTCCAGTAATCATCTGCAATTTAATTCAGGATCCCCATTTCATAAGAAAGTAAATGAAATGTTGCAGCACTGGCTGTATCATATGTGGGGGGGAAGAGAAACTAGGTATCTGTGGCAGGAAAAGCAGTATACGTCCACTCAGAAATCCTGGAAAAATCAATCCATCCCAATAAGGCTTCTGGTGGACCAAAGCCTATTGAGATGTCCTGGGGCATTAGTGGGGTCCATCCCAGATCAGACACCCAAACATACACATGAGTACATTGGAACGGCTATATGACATTTACAGTCGGGATTCATACATCTCTGAATCGTGGGAGGGAATCTGAAACAGACATTACAGCAAAAACGCAGCCTCCACAAAAATGCGCACACTCTTTTTGGCTGAGATGTGCCGCTTAACACAGTTTTATCCAGCAGGTCATCGCTTAACACCTACTCGCTCCTTGGATAGAACTCGATAATCCTATAATGAAATGATAATCCAATGGAGCCACCCAGCAATATGGAGAGTATATGAAGGCAAACGAAACCTGACCTCAGGTAATGTTTGGTCCGGCTGTTTATCTCAAAACAAAACAAAACAACAAAACAAAAAAACACGAGTATGATATAAGAGGTACTCAGCGGGCCTTGGGGCGGGGATCCGCCAGGGGTGGGGGTAGGGGTCTGAGGGTTACTAAAGTGTATCTCCGAGAGCGATGGGGCGAGAGTGGCGCGTTGCTGTCAGAATAAGTGGGCAGGAGGGGGCAGAGCAGCTGAGGGCAAGGCAGCGTGGCCGGGGAGGTGTCAGGGAGGATGGCCAGCATGGGAAGGGGGTGGAATGACTAATAATACAGCACCGAATCATGGAGAAAAAATATGGGGGGGATACACCTTCACTGGAACCAGGGGAGCAGCAGGAACATGAATAACCTGAAAGATTCAGTTGGCCAGCACTTGGATGCATAAAATTCAGGGGCCCTTGGATACATAAAATTATTAATTTTATTGGTGGGGGGCGCAGTTTCTAGCTATGCCACTGACTGGGGCAGAAGTAAAGTATACAAATGTGCAATAATTGATAAGTAATTACTTTATTTAATCCAACCAGGAAGCAGTGCCCTTCTTTTCATACATTCCTTAATTTTACAGCATGCAGAGAAATCATCATTAGCTTGACATTTGCATAGCTAAAAATCAGAATTACAGATTGAGAAATGGATCTGACTACAACTGAATTTATGTAATGAAATACCATCTTAAAGAACTTTCTTGCATAAGAAAACACATGACAGAGAACTTTAAGTTTGCGGTCTTGCAGCTATACTTGTGACATACGATCTCTTAAAGAATTTCTCCTGAAATCGCTCCCTTTTGGAAAGAATCCCCAGCTGAGTGATTATAAAGGCATATCTCATTTTACAGGCCAAGGGATTCTTACAAGGTTTTATTTTTCTTTCTCTGCATTTGAATAAGAGGAAATGCCTCATGGAGGACCTCATTTCCAGGAGAAATCTGATCAGAAAGCAGTTTTTTTCTGCTCTTTTTTTCCCCGCGATTTTACAACAGGAAACGGTGCATTTCCAGTGTTCCCGGGCTGTGGGTTTTCAAGGCTGCAGCCTTGTACTGTAACAATACAAGTCCAACGCTTTAAAATAAACAGATAAACATGATAATTGTCTCCTGCGACTCCAAGGGTCACTTTATTCCCCTTCTCCTCTGCGATTTGGAAACAATGGCTGTGAAACAGTGGCGGGGAAACCCGGTGGAACGTGCAGGATGCGTCGGCACAGACTCGCGGGCGAGTCATGATCCATCATAAAGCGGAAAACTCCCACAGATTAGCATCTCATTTCTCCACGGCTGAACCCCCCTGGGTTAAAACAACCGGGTAATCACCTGTAGGAGAGGAGGGAGAATAAATTGAAAGACACAGAAAGAGGGGGGGAGAGGGTAGCCTCCCACACGGGCTGGGGATGTTGTCAGCTTTGGGGAGGGCCTGACGCTCCGTTATATCCACACAGGGTGTAAAAACGTGAGCTTGGACATGCGGGCGGGATTCCCGCCAGTCAATGAGCTTCGACTGTATCCCTGGCATGAATGGTAATGACCTCCCCCATAATTGGTGTAAAAAAAAGAAAGAAGAAGGAACGGAATGTGGGGCAGAGGAGGACAGAGTGGGACGGGGGGTGCCAGTCCCCGGAGACACGGCAGTGAATAATTTATTCATAAATCCATTGATGGTGACATGGCCGAATGAGCATCAGGGGGTGAAGGTCCCGGCTTGCAAAAAAAAAAGGAGGGGAGATAAAAAAAAACTTTGCGAGTTGTTAATGTTGCACCTCGGTTCTCGGTAGCCCCGGACTCGATTCCTCCTCAAGCAGCATCCTAGCCAAGACCCCCCACCCCATTCACTGAAATATGATTTTTTTCTGTCTCATTAATTCAGCCCACATGAAGTCAATTTGAGACCATTAATAAACTCCTAGGTGTGAGAGGGTTATACGTGAACATGTGATACCTTTGGCAAATCTATTTATTTATTTGTTTGTTTCTTTGTCTGTAACTTTGTAAGTTTTACTGTTTATTACATGGTCCTGGACTCTGTCCATTTGCAGGTGAAGATGTCAGTTTGTATTCGTTAGTCATGTATTTATTTTTCATTTTATGTCACAATTTTTTCACGTATCGACTTTCAGCATTCTTTTATAAGCTACTCAGATAAATAAATCCCACAGGATCAAGCTGCTGTCTATGTGCAGTAGCCAACACAATTAAATAATTGTGTTTATTTAAATATTTGCCCACCTAGCACCCTGGAGAATTGTAACATCCATGTCCTTCGTCAGCGTGTGCCGATGAGAAGGGATGTTCCCAGTGTTGTCAGCTGCCTTTTCTCGGCCCACGGACCACACGGGCTGTAGTGATGCTGCCCACAGCCCCGGGTCAAGCCTCAGTGACCTTTGACGGGGCATGTTAAACATGGCTTAACTGTTTCTGCATCTTCCAGTGATGTTTAGCATGAACCTAGTATATATTTAAAAACAACAGTGACCATTACCAAAGGAAACCAAGACCTTCCAACTGCAGATAATGCCTATAAAAATGAACAGGAGTGGTGTGGCTCAGCGGGTTAGGACTCTGAAGCTGTAATAGGTTGCTGGTTCAAACCCCATGCTTGGCAGATGGCTATCATGGTTGGGTCCTTAGCTGGCATTCTCTGACACTAAAGTCTGCCAAATAAAAACTATGTAAATGTGAACTGTAACATCATGCTGTAAGGGAAACTACTATTTCACAGAGGTACAGTCAGTATTTCTATGTTTTTTTAAATTTTTTATGAGTCATTATTGTGATAAAATTGCAACAAATCTGTCACAGCTCTAATACTTGCATTACACAGCCTTATCCCTCAGAACAGCATCTGTTAATGTATATTTGACATATATAATGAGCCGAGCCCCCGGCCTCTGGTGGGCTGCGTCCACGCGGAACTTGAGCTGTTTTTTTTTCTCTTCTCGTTCCATTTTAGCTACTCTCATTTACTTTAGCTCCTCCACTGTCCAACATTCACGGCTGTCGAGCAGAACGGATCCGCCGTGGATAAGGAGTCAAATGTGTATTATTTATGTGGGACAGAACAAATCAATTTACAAGAAAGTCACTTAAGTGGGGCCATTACTTATTTACGAACCTCTATGCAAGTTAATGGAAGGCGCTGTGGAGATTCAGCTACTGAGCGACGCCCAAGTCAAAATAATACACATTTAGGAGGGAAAAATAGCTGTCACATTCCGTCGGAAGGTTTTGCCATTTCCGACATTACGCTTGGAGACCCGTGTTGTTACTTCTGTTCAGTGACTCTGCAGGGTCAAAGACTGTTGATTTTTTTACGATACGCTGCTTAATAAGAGTGAGGAAAAAGAGACAGAATGTATGACCCAGTTGTGTGCCAGGTACTGGTTTCCTGTCGTTTAAGTCGCAATTTGGTTTAGCTGTAACTATTGCTGTGGAAACGAGGACACAGATGTGCATTCGCGTTACGTCAGGTACCTGTGTTAAATTGAACGCGGCGCAGGCATTCGGGAAGTTTAAACAATTTCCAAAATGTTTTGAACATGTGGTTTTGTCAAAGTTTTGAGTCCATTGACACATTGTGTGGTTTATGCCATACACACCCACATACTGTCAATCTTTCTTTGTAACCAGGTGATACATACAGTATATATTTTGTGTTAGTTAAGCTTTTAGGTTTTTTTGTCTATAATATTAATATTTTTCAGGTTTGGACCCGGTCATGTGAATGATTAATTCAGTTGGGTACAGGTCTAATAAATTGGACCAGTGAAGACATTACCCTGTTTGACACACATGTGGTGCAGACGGTTACATGTATACACAATGATGTGTTGAAGTTCACTCACACAGATTCCAAGCTCCAGGAGGCCCCTTGTACCAGTAGCCCTCTACTGCTGCTGTCATCCCTTATTCAGCCTTGTCCATCCATCCATCCATTTTCTGAAACTGCTTATCCTATTCTTGGCCGAGGGAGGTCCAGAGCCTATCGTGGACGGTGCGGGCACAAGGCAGGGAACAACCCCGGATGGGGCACCAACCCATTGCAGGGCATACTCACGCGCCATTCACTCAAACCTACAAGCAATCTGGTAACTCCAATTAGCCTCAGCATGTTTTTGGACTGTGGGGAGGAAACCAGAGTACCTAGAGGAAATGCCACGATAACAAGGGGTAGAACATGTAGACTCCACACACATGGAGCCATGGCGGAGACTTGAACCCAGATTCCAGATGTGTGATGCAACAGTGCGAACCACTGCACCGCCGTGCCGCCCTTCAACTGTGTCCGATGGCTTTTTCCAAACCATCTTCAGAACAGTTTCCTTGTTACTACATACATTTCAGATTCAAGACGTACCCACAAAGAGGATAATTGTATGTATGTCTTCAACGAAGGTTAAATTGCTACAACAATTAATCATACTCCAATTAGCCTTATTAAGGTGAGCAGAACAACATATTTTTTTATTTCAGATACGACGTCGTATTAATCGTCAAGGCTAAATGAAACACGGTGCTAGAAAACATGGTGACTTGCATCATTACCTTTTCAATTGTGTTTACTCTGATGAACCATCTTAGATTTCTCACCTCTCTCATCAAGGGGGGGGGGTCCTTATCTGCACTACTCTGAAGACAGGAAGTGATCTGACATGGTTGGCTGGCACTAAAAATTTACAGTGGTTTGCATACCAGGTATGTCTGACTTTAACGTGCGATATCTCAGATATCCCATTTCCGGACGTTGCTCTCGCTGATACACCCATGAATCTTGTGGTCTGAAAGCAGTGGCTTCGCAGTACCTTTCTGTCACGTCGAAGTCCTCAGCTTCAGCTTGAAATTGACTGCCTTTGGGTCACATTTAGTGAAGCTGCAGTGCTCATGTTCTTATCGGAATTTTATTTTATCATAAAATTGGATCTATACAAACGGATCCTGTTTCTTCTAACCCGCTGGATTGATAAAAAAGCTCCTTGTTTTTTTTTTTTTAAACGCTGGGCCGTATGACAAAAAAAAAAAAAAATCTCCTAAGATCTTAGTATATTAATCAGTCTCATCCGGCAACGCATCGTCTCGAAGTGCAAGTCTGGGTCTTTGTATCTTAGCTGTACAAGTGATCCAAATAATCTACTTTGCCCAGCTTACAGTGTAACATGCCAGGAATCCTCAGGTTCAAAAGTGCTGATTTGGGGAAAGTTAAAACTCAGTGTGAGGAATCAGACAGCTTACTGATTTTTAGCAGCAGCCAAGGTAAGTCATGGGAAAAGAGAGCACAGAACGGCTATTTTTGGCTATTTTCAGCACGTGAGTCGTCGATGGCAAGCCTCCTATGTATGTAATACCAAACCAAGACATGCTAATGCGGATGCTGGTTGCTGGAGGAGCTGCAGTCAGGCTTTGGAATGATTCAGCAACACCCATCTGGTGTACTTTCAGTTCCCATCTTCATCAGAGTTGCGGTAAAGGGTGCCAATTTAAGAAGAGGAGAGTCGGCCGTTTGTGCCCTTAAATATCTTACTTCCCCGTGGAGGGAAGGACTTTAAAATACTGAAATAAGTTTTATCCAGCAGGTCATCGCTTAACAACTACTCGCTTCTTGGATAAAACTCAATAATCCTAAAATGAAATGGTAATCCAATAGAGCGTATGAAGACAAACAAAATCTTACCTCCGGTAACGTTTGGTCCGATCTAAAACGAAAACAAAAGAAAACAAAAAGAATAAATAAAAATAATGAAATAATGAAGTTGACACCAAATATAATATATTCTCGTTTTTAAATTGAGTTGTCCATTCTTGCCTTAAATAACAAATTCCATCCATCCCGCTTGCCCCACTTATCTAGTACAGGGTCAGGGTTAGCTTGGGGTCAATGCTGGGAAGCATGGAGCATCAGACAGGTTCAAAGGATAGGAATTTTTATCATAAGCCTTAAGTAAACATCGTTCCAGGACCCACTATCATCCATCATGGATAAGGAAAGTCACAAATCAAAGTCGACTGTTAGGCTCCGCGTATGTGTGCAGGTGCAAACTGGACTGAGGCAATGATGTGAATGGGTTTTAGCGTGGTTAATTCATAATAAAAAAACAGAGTATTGGAAATCCTGACCAGCACAGAAGAATTTATCCGTGTAGCAGCTAGTGCCGTGTTTTTATTATTATTATTATTATTATTATTATATGACAGGTGTTTACGCTTAGATACAGAAGTATCATCTGTCGCCGGGCCAGGAAAGCAAGAAGAAAAGCTTAATAAAAGCATTGTTACAAAATGCGGCGTAGAAGGAGAGACACAGTTTTTATTTTCCCGCGGCAGGAACGGTAACACAACAGATGGGGGGCATGTCGTACACGCGGCGTAATCGCGTTGGCATCACACGTGCGTGCACAGAACACTACGTGGGAGTGCATTACGTCACTGGTGGAGACAGAGCCCAGGATGGCGCTTGAGAGCCGGACAAACGGGCTGCCGCTGACCCACTGGCCTGAAGGGTGAGTGATGAAATAGCCATACGGTCCCCAACTTCTGCAAAGGACAAGGAATAACGAATAACAATGTTGGAATAGCGTTATCTCAGATTAAATCCCCACTGAAAGTTACTGAAACTCAGTCACGTCCTCTAAGGCAACCTGGGCCAAATCCTGATAGAGTATTAATGATGTGTCAGTGAAGCCAGTGAGGTTATCACAGGTGCATAATATTTTTCTCCCTTTTAATATTGAGTTTCATATAAATAATTAACAGTAATACTGATAAAATGCATGTATGCCATCTAATTTTTAATGTATCACAATGTATTACATAATATGTACTGTTCAATATTGGTTCATCTCATTCTTAAGTGTATATTAATTAAAGTAGCTAACATGTAAAGTACAACTGGAAAGGCATTTACCTAACTGAATATGGGGTTCCGATGTTCATAATTGTTCCGTTAATATTTCATAAAACCATTAATTTCAATCAGATTAACTAATAGTATTGAATAAAAAATATCTCCTTTGGCTAGCATGCAAGAAGTCTACAATCTTTAAACGAATGTAAATCTTTTCGGCCTTGAGTTTGTCATTTCCTTCATTAGCCCTAATCCTGCCGAGAACCAAATCCTCTGAAAAAAATGAACGTTAAGAGACATGGCTACAAAGACCTCTTCCATGCCATCTCTCCCTTGTTTTCACAGGGTGTCCTGTCCAGGGGAAGATCTGAGAGGTTTCTCAGTAGCGGCCTGACAGCTGGCGAGACAGGGAGGGCCGGGCGAATGCTGGCTGCGCACCTCTGGAACCCGAGACAGGAAGTGTCCCGCGTGCCACTGGGAGGCTTAGTGGACCGGACAGCGATATCACGCCCGGCCTTGGCGCCACTTCACCATTTGACATTCATTAGTGGCATTCCAAACAGCAAACTCGTTCCTGCATGTTCGGAATGGCATCGCCGCTTACTCATGGGCCATAATCTCACAGTTACATAACAGAAGGATTCGACGGCCATTTGCTGTTCGTAGCAAAACTGCATTCCCGAAACCACAAATTGCGGTCAACAATGTCATGAAATCTTTTTTATGCTGTTTGCTTATAGAAGCAGATTAGTTGTGCTTATGGGTTCCCTGCTGCAAAGTTAAATAAATATATAATATACAGTATATGTTTTACTGTATAAAAGATAAAATGTCCCAGAATATGGCTGTTCTTCAGTTATTTCACATGTTTTTCATGTTATTTTACATGTTATTGTACATGTTTAACAGTTTAAATATTTATTGCGCATTGAGACCCACGATTTTTTAATGGCTAAGAGAAAACTGAGATTAATTCTTCCAACAGTGATGCAGCTGTGCAATCAGTGGCAATGAAACATCGCTTAATCCTGACCAGGTTAGGAAAAAAATGCTTATTGAAAAAGGTCATGTTTAAATTTATTGTACGTGTCTTGCATATATAAGATCAATTTTCTCATCATACAGCTTCCAGCAGCCTTACGCAGAACTATAAAATGATAGTATTATTATTATTATCGTTATTTTTACCATTATTATTATTGCTGTTGTTGTTATAAACACTGGCCTTAATATCCATGCTAATGCATCAGGGAAAACTGTAGTTACTTGTAATGTAAGAGAATTTTTTAACAGTTTATTAGACATTTATGCTGAGATTTACAGCATTAATAACTCAATTTCCCAGCTTGTATGCCCCTGACAAAAAAAGGAAAAAAACCTCCCTTTACAACTGCCCTTTGGGCTGAACCAGGAACACTCGCTTGCAACAAGTGCAGTCTTTGGCACTTCTTAATTTATTTCTAGCTATGTAAATTATTAGTTGCGGAAACCGTAAGAAGCTGTATTGTATGCAAACAATGCTACATACCACAAACTTTCTATTAATCAACAGTCAAGTACTGTAAGTTGAGCCTCATCCATAATGAATTGTGCTGGAAATCTCATGGGCCTCACCGATAGAATAAAATGAGAGAGAACACAGGCGGCGTGCGCATTTTAAATAAAATTTATTCTGATAGCTCTGCATATTGTAATTGTTTTTTAATCATTTGGGAGTAAATTATTCATTTACAGTTTGAGAAGATCTTTTTTTTCCGCTCAGTTTGGATTTCTCTTTTTCAAATTTAACTGTCAAAGAAGAAAGTATTTCACAAAGAAAACTCAAGTTGCTCGTGTTTACAGAGCATTAGGAACACTTGCAAGTTTGGTGATATTTTGCGGTTATTTGAATTAAAATCTAACCTAAAATGCATGTATGCATGTATGTATCTGTGAAACTCCACTGATATAATTTCCTTTGTTCAGCTAATTGGCAACAGAGTGATTAATGTCTGCTAGGATCACATCGGATTGTGCAGAGTTCATATTTTTCCAGTGTTTCTGTTAAACAAGTGCTTCTGTTAAACATACACAGAAAGTGAGTGGATGAAAGGGGTCGTTTTTTGTTTGTTTGCTTTTATTTTCTATACATTAAACACACACATATATATATATGGTTTTAAAATACCTGCAACTTCCAAGAATTCAGTACTTGACAAAGGCAACAGTTGTGTTCTTAATATGTTCATACCACTCAGTATAAATCTGGATATCGTGTATCACAGTAATAACATAGTAACACAGCCAGGTATACTCTATTACAAACAAAATGCCTAGTATGTTTATTGTAATCAATTGGGATAAATTTGGATATTGTGAATCACAGTAATAACATAGTAACATAGTAAGGTGTGTGTGTGTGGATTGCGTTTATATTACATTGTGGGGACCAAATGTCCCCAACAATGTGATAAAAACCGGTTATTTTGACATTGTGATCTGTGAATGGAACCAAAAAACAAAAATGCCAAAAGTCTCATATTTAATTTGGTTACTTATGGCTAAGGTTAGGGCTGGGTAGGGATTAAGGTCCTCGTGTTGGGATTAGAGGTTTCCCCATAGAGTGCCCACAAAGATATAATGACAAACTCAATTTTATAAAATCTTTAACTGCAGTCAAAATACTAATAACGCCAAAAGTCTTGTATTTAATGGGCTGGATATGGGTTAAAGATATTGTTGGGATTAGGATTTTGCCCATAGACATGGTTGGACGGTCCCCACAAAGATATGAATACATCCCTATGTGTGCATGCATGCATATGTATGTGTCTCTGACTCCCCCAGACCAGGCCATGTGATGTGCCGTCCTCACCGCCTGTACAGCCCCTGACTCCCCCAGACCAGGCCATGTGATGTGCCGTCCTCACCGCCTGTACTGCCCCTGACTCCCCCAGACCAGGCCATGTGATGTGCCGTCCTCACCGCCTGTACTGCCCCTGACTCCCCCAGACCAG
>JAODLD010000047.1:5339924-5365434 GCA_026781065.1 Mormyrops boulengeri | reverse complement strand
CCTTGACTGTAACAGACTGGTGAAGAACATTTGCAGTCCCATATAGACCGACAGTATCCTGGTTTCTTCCTTGTTGTTCTCAGCACTTGGGCCTCAGTCCCAGAACCGGCCGGGGGCGCCCCCGCGCGCGGTGGTTCCTTTCAGACCATTGGCCCTTTAAGGATGCATCTGGTTTGTTGGAAAACAGACTGTAATCTGAGTCGTCTGCATGGAAGACGAAAAAAACATAAATACTAACACTAAGAATCCCTTTCAATGGTTATAAAGAAGCAGACATGAAGAAAATGCAGTCAGGCACACGCACACGTAAACACTCGCCTCTTATATGTAATTATGAGATGCACGGCAAAATGGAATGTGCATGGAATGTGATTCAATAAATCAGCCAAAGGACAAAACTCTGAAATATCTTACACGGCCCTACGCCGTGGACTAACTGAAACCTTACCTGTGGAGTAAACGCTAACTACCGCTTGTTTGAATTTCACTTTTTTTTTTTTTAGTATGTATAGTATCTATCCGCCATGGTCCGTCTACTCAGCCTCTACATACCCGCGTGCCACATACCAGCGTAACCCACAACGACGGCAGTTTGCTGTACATAAGAGAGAGCATTACTATCCACACTCTAATGGAAAAAGGTAGAAAACTGTGCCTCACCCTCCGCTGGCAGCAGAAGTAAATACAAATGTCCCAGCATAAACTTCAGCTGATCATAAGTGGGGGGACAGCGGAGTCCTTTGATTTATGTCTGCAGGGGTAGAGCGGGACGGGTCTTGTCAGGCATTTCTCTGTAAGTGCTGGCACAGTGGTTTGATTCAGAAAACCCGTTTGTAGCGGGTTTTTCTGCAACACACGGGAAAAAAAATAACAAAAGAAACAACAACAGTCCTCCTTTGCAGCACTGGAGCCAAAATATGTGCAAATCTGAAAGATAAATTTTTTTTTTGTTTCTTTTTTTGCGGGGGGAGGTGCTGATTGTTCTCATCACATGCAGGTATTTCAGCAATGGTGTAAGAGGATGGGGGGGGGGGGGGGGGGCTGTGAAGGGGCCAGGGGCACAAAAGCGGCGGGTGGTTCATGCAGAAGCGCTGGCGGTGTGGTTTTCGCGACGAGAGCGTCCAGGGCCTCCGTCGTTCCTCTCTGCTCCCTTTCATGTGCCGTGTGTCTTCCAACAGAGGGCAGTGCAGTTTAGTGGAATTTCAGCCTTTCACTTTATGGTAAACATTTCACCGAAAAGTGCTTGCGGCCTTGAGGAAAGGGGGCGAGCGGGGCCGCCGGGGCCCACACTCGCTTCTGCAGACTTGCGGAGTGGGGGGGGGGGGCCCATCCGCGCACCACGGCAGCACCTGGGCCCCCGTCGCGGCACAGCAGCGTGAATATATGTATATGTGGAGCAGTTCTGCGGGGCAGACAGGTGGATAAAGAATGACCCGTCTGTGGCGACTGATTTCCGAGATCGCTAACGATGTCAGAGGCGGGGGGCTGGGGGCCAGGGCGCCAGCACTAACGAAAGGTGGGACAACTCCGGGACCTCCAGGGGTCTATTTAAAAAGTGAGGCGGACCCACTTTACCCTGAGACACTCACCTCTGCTGCAAATTTTTACTTTTTTTTTTTTTTTTTAAAGATTCCTCCAGCGTTTTCGATGAGTGACCCGTTCCCCTCTAAAAGGGGGAGGAGGAATCTAAAATTGTCTGTGATAAGCGAAAAACCAAACAAATGTCAGTTTGTGGGACATGTAAACGGAGGTGTGAGGGGCCCGGTGCTTCACGGGCTCTTGATGACGGTCACGTACAGAAGGTCACTCACCAACACTATCCAAGCATCATTAAAGGGGCCAGTCAGTCCAACGAATTACAGTTTTAATACGGAAATTGTGCGTGTGCCCCTGCATCGTGCATGTGCCCCTGCACCATAACTGTGCATTGCATTGTGTGCATCTGCCTCGTCTGTGTTCATCTGCACCATGCATGTGCTTCTGCATCGTCTGTGTTCATCTACATCATGCATGTGCCACTGTATAGCTGAGAAATCTGCTTCTTTATATTATGTGTCATTAAACCCAGTGATATTGAGACTGACATCATAAATCATGGCAGCAGACGGAGACGTACTCCCCCCACTCGCCAGCGCCGGCCGGTGATAGGGGGCCTGTAAGGGGCACCGCTGCCACGTGCAAAATTCGATTCCACATTCATTAACCCTTACAATCCATGAAACACACCAGGAGGCTTCATCGCTCTTCTGCTTCTGAGTTGTCACCCTGTCTCTGCTTTCGTCTCCCTGCTTAATTTGCTACTATTTTATTATTATTATTGTTGTTTGTTGTTGTACTTTTTAGCGCATACAAACTGCATATACTGCCAGGGAGGTTCTGCCTTTTCACCTTGCAGAGGCAGTGCCTCGAAGAGACCGAGGCAGGACCATGGGCCAAAATATCAGGCGGAAGAATTTGCGAAGACAGCCCCATCCACTCCGGTCTCCTCCCCTCTCGGCCTGGCCCGCACTGAACCCCTGACACGGAGTCCCGGAGCGGGCCGGCGGTCCCGACAGCTGGCTCTGTGGCACGTAATACCAGCACATGCTGTTTGAGCCCGTTTCCAGAGAGGAAGATAATGAAAGATTCAGGAATAATATTTATTTTGGCGGGGGCTACATTTGTGATGAAATGGATGCCCTTGACTGTATGACTGGTTAAGTGAAACAGGAGGAAATTAATGTCCTCTCACTCTTCTGTTCTGTGCGTGTGTGTGTGTCTATATAATATATATATATATATAAATATTTGTATATACATACAAATATACACATACATTTTTTGATCACATGCTTGCTGTTGCCTTTTCAATGTGTGGTTTTATCTGACTTGTTACACAGGAACAGCGTTTTTCCGTCTTTGGGATCTTCCTTTTAAAATTCCGAATGAAAAGGGGCACATGTGTTCCTCACACAAGAGCGACCCCGGGAAACCTGCGTGAATTCTATTTTTCTGCTGAATAAAATATAGCTGGTCATGTCCAACGATAAATAATATATTTCTGATTATAGATGTGGCCACTTTGAAAATACACATCCCTGAATGCCTTTGTTTTTTTCATTTGAAGCGTTCCCCTAACTTATGGCTGTTGTACTCACCACAGTGGCATTAATTATTAACCGTAAAGAACTGCATGCTATCTATGCTTTTAAACAGCTGGAGACCCAAGGCAAGGAGCTTAGTACCTTTGTGTCATAAAGGTTCTGGTAAATTCTGGACTGTACTTACACTGTTCAGTTTGCATAGTGATTTTTAAATGTTTCTGTTTTGTTGTTGTTGCCATATCAATGCATTAGTTTTTGTGTCTTGGGGTGCATCAAGGTTCAGTTTTCTCAGCTGGCATTCATACTGCCTTGGCAGCCTGTTTTGGGAGTTTCTGAGATTTACGAAATGAGCGATTGTGAAACACAAGGAGGATGTAAAGTCTTATCGGAGCTGTGATATAGGTGAGCGACCAAGTGAGGCTTAGAATGATCCATCAACACCAGCGCTCCACCGCACTTGCGACTGGAAACCATCAGTATTTACTGGTACTGTTATCAAAAGGACCACAGATCAGCATGGCACACTGCTAAGGTACTTCTAGGGTATGCCCATGATCTCCTTTTCATAATTCACCTGACACCCAGGCTTAATTCATTTAATACCTACTTACTGTGGTTATTTGCTATCGATCAAAATCAAGCAGGGCACGCTGACCTTTCCTTCTGTACGAGATCAGTACACTGCGGATGTTTATTTCTGCTAATTCATTGCATGGCGCAACACGGCAACTATTTGTTTGGAAAGATCCACGTCTAACATGTGAAGATGTGGACTTTCGTCCATGCTTCCAGCACTTGAACATGACCTTTATTGGATAGTGACTTCTGTCGCGATTTCTCTAAACGGCAAGAAAAGAACATTGTGTTTTTAGCATGAGAGGAAGGGCATCCCAGAAACGGGGCCCGGCCCCTTGAACACCTTAGTAGAGATGGAGGAGCCCGGAGCCACGGGTCCATAAACACACCATTGCTTCTGACTGCTGCTCTATTCATTGCCAAGGCGCAGAACCGGTTTTAAACCTTAGACGTAATTGTACCTTAATTCCTAAACCTCAAAATGACAGCGATCACTTACGTCCAATTGCTGTCCTCTACAGTAAAGTCATTTTTATAATTTTTATAATTATTGTTAACTGTAATCCTATCCTGATGCTGTTTTCCAAGATTACTGCTCAGTTGCCTTCTCTGAACAGATTTAGGACGTCTGATTCTGAAAATTTGCTATAATACAATATGTAATGCCATATGATTCAGCGTTATGTCAAAATGTAACTACAGCAATATCTAAGAGGGCAATGGAAAAGGCATTACAGAACGAATCAATAGTAACATTACTTTTGTTATGACCTTGTTATTATAGGATGCTGAAGTTCACTAAGGGTCCTTCCAAAAACAATCGACTAACATTCTCTTTTTTTTTCCTCAAGACTTATGTTTATTTTAAATACCAAAGTATATTGAGGTATATGTTGACCGCAGTATTTTCCCCAAAGAACACGGTCCTTCAGACCACGTAAACCGATGTATGTATTGGTAAGCATAAGCATTATGTCTTGGGAAGGAAGGAGGGTGGTCAGTTATGGAGAGAATGTAGGTACCACCAGGGGTTGGGGGTTCTGCGCCTTCCAGGCCCAGCATCCCAGGCGTCAGGCGGACCATACGCCCCATCATACACCCCCACCCCCCCCCCCACGCGACGCCACCCTCGCCAGACAAAGATCCACACAGAGTGTGTGGGGTGATGGAAAATGAGGGGCCAATGAGGCCAAAATGAAAAGACTTGACGTGGGCTTTGATTGATGAAGCTGGAGCCTTGACAGACATTTTTTTCCTTTTTTTACATGGGGGGGGGCTTATGATATTCTACATTATTAGTCATTCTTGTGGCTGCATACCATGCATATACAATATAATATACTTTTGCATAGATGATGAAATAACAGTGAATCTTAGGTAATGCTGATTCGATTTTAAATGTTAACATCAAGCTGACTTTCTGAGATTTTACTGTACCAGCAGTAAAAATACTAAAATATAAAACAATATATTTAAAAAAAAATTCTGAAACCCTTTATTAAGCAGTTGGATGGATGGATAAAGTACGTTTTGTTATCATACGTGAAGACTAGTTACACAACATCTGTTCAATGCTATTTCAAAAAATTAAATTGGCATAGCTAGCGAGTTTAGATACGAAATAAACTTTGCTGCAGCGATAGTATGATTTCAGTCTCCACCTGAGGGTTTGGCTCCCACGGCCCTGCGTTTGTACCCCTTCTCAAACTGGATCCCGTAATACAAGAATCCTGCAGTTCTCCTGCTCGTTCTTTAAACTTCCTTGCTTATGAATATAGACGGTGCTGCATGTGATACACTGGGATGTTGCAAAGAAACAAATCAACTCATTGTGGATCCTGATCAGCGACATAAAAATCAGGTCACAGCCCACATTCGCCTAGCTGAACACTGACCATTGTAGCATCTAAGACCTGTATTAAAGTTGTATTGTGTAACAGTAATAACCAAGCTAATCTCTAATATAGCTAAGCCCAAATGCATGTTCTCAAGATTTGATAAGTTACCCCTGAGAATCTGAATTATTTCTGAAATATGTGATCTTTGAGCTTCTTATTCAGAATGAATCTACTTTCTTTTTTAGTACCATATACCTTGAGCCATGAGGTACACATATTTGACTTAGCCATGATTTTGTTTGGTATTATACCAGGGACAAATTCTTGCAGTTTTTAATTAAATGTGATTCTTATGGAAACCAGACTTTATATTTCCACATCCGTAGTTCAAGTCAGTAAACTCTTGTTGTTATGTGACCCCTTAGAATAAAAAAAAAAATTTAATAGCCTGGAATAAAGTTAACGTAATTATTATTTTTTTAAGTAACAGCATAATGGTCTTTTCACAACATTAAATAATCAGGAGCATGTGTATACCGCAAGGAATTAAATACATAAAGCAAGTTCTTAATCTTAATTTATTTTCTCACCCTTATTTTTTCCTTAGGTGATTAAGCTATTGTTTGTTTTTTCTTAAATCATTTTCTTAAGTCGTTGGAAGCTTAATTTTGTGTGTGTGTGTGTGTGTGTGTGTGTGTGCATACAGCTACGACAATCGTTCAGCACCATCACAGCAAAGTGATTGGTTTGTCCGTCACTGTTTGAATCACATAGTAATTCTGCCCTCAGAAATGAATGTGCAAATCTGAGGATGCACATCGTAGCCGCCTACCATGGCACTAAGCCAGGGCGCACACTGAACACCAAACAGTAATAAATGCAAAAGCTAAAATATTAGTTTAAGTTCGGTACGATGCTGGACCTGAGCACTCCTCATCTCTTACTAATAATACAAAATTATCTACAAGTCAGGGTTGACTGGCTTTTATTTCAAAACACTTGAACTGAGATGGAAATAGCTTGTAATATAATATGAAAGCTGAAAGCACATATGGTAAGCAGCTCATGGCCAGGGAAGGAGATTCTACAGCGGGGGTCCTTAAATCCTGTAACTCACGTGACCCCTGACCTACAGGCTGTCATGTGACTATTGATTTTCAGCACTTTAAGGATCCATGCCACCCAAAGACTGTAATGTAGCAGATTTGAAGCATCTTCCATTATCAGCCCAGCCTCCTGCTCCAGGCAAAAGTGACCTGAAAGGCCCGGCCCGGCACTCTGTGATAACGAGCAGGACGTGCCAGGCTCCTAATCAAGTCGAGTAGTTGACAAACACTTTAATCATCATGAATTCGAAAAGGTTCCTCCTTCCCGTTGCTCGGCTGCTGACCTGCCATGTTTGGGATTTCTCTAAATGCACCAGTTAAACAATTACTGAGAACTGGGGAGGGGTCTTGTGAGTGACCTGTGTGAACCTGAGTCACTGCGTGCCGCTTTGTGTGTGTGTGTGTGTGTGTGTGTGTGTGTGAGAGAGAGAGAGAGAGAGAGAGAGGATCAACCAGGGAATTCATCGTGCGGAGACGCAGCCACCGGGCCTACACGTCTGTTTTCTCCCCCTGTCTCACTCTCCAAATGCCAGTCTCCACAACGTTTCTGCTCCTAATGTATGTTAAATGTTGCCGATGATTAGAATTTATTCAAGCATTAATTGTTCCTACGTGCAAAGCCGCTTCAGACGCCGGTGCCGGAATTAAAGCAAAGGAATAAACACCGCAGCGCATTAGGTAATGAATTGAAAGGGAGCCAGATTTGTTTACGGCACTTTAGACTTGGCCGCCACGGCCCGCACACTCGAGCGGCGACAATAAACACCATTGTGTTTTTGGCAGCGAAAGAAGAGGGCTTTTTAGAGACGACGCAACTGGCACTCGAACATGGTCGCTGAGACGCGGGGGTTTTCGCTAACTCCGTGTAGCCGCAGAGGCCTTAGACACAAAAGGCAGACTGAGGCCCGCCCATTCCCCCCCTCCGTTCCGTTTGGTCTTGCACCGCTCGTAATGGAAATCAAACAAGGATGCTGACTGACGGCCAATTCAACAGAGCAGAGTGGTTAGCGCGTCGATTAGCCCCCTCCCTGTATGTTTTGGACGTCGTGCGCCCGCATTGTGGCCCTCGGAGCAGATTGCGCGAACAGGCTGACAGTCGCTCGCTAGCTCAGCAGTGCTGAGTGAAAACTGCCATCTTCCTGCAGATGTACAGCTGCCACTCCTGCTACTTCAATTAGCTCTATAGCACACAGATGTTGCTTAAATGTTGCCGCTAATGATACCACAATAAGCGTAAGATTCATGCCATATTCCGAGGCACAGAGAATTTGTCACAGAAGCGGTGGCACTGGGTCCTAGGAATGCTTGGCAGGTTCTAGCAACTTGGAAGGCTTTCCCTGGTATTTAATGTAAGGGGTCAGAAATTAATTTGACTTTTATTGGTGCTTTATAATTGTTGGAAGACCCCGCCATCTGTGGCGGTACAGAACTAGGCAGATATGAAGAGCAATAGGCAGTTTTAATAGCCTGATGTGACTGTTAATCTGTAGTTGAACTGGTAGAGATGTCTTTGCGGAGGGACATGGTGGAATATCCACCCTGCCCACCTCCCGTTATACTGGTCCCCATTTTGTTGCCATGTGAATACAATGGCAAACACTGAACCAACAATAGCAACAGCCCAGGTATTGACCACATGCTCAGGAAAATCACTTTCTTGACACCACAGTGATATAATCGGTGTTTTTAGAAGCACGAGGCTGAAACGTCAGCGGCGAGAGCGGCTGGAGGGCTGATATGTATCTGGAAGGCGTGAGGTTTCGAGCCCAAGGCTTGTCACCGATACCGAGCTCTGAGGTTTCACTCTTGTTGCGAGCATGTACGCGGCGAAGGTGTGCTTGTGTCCCGTCTTAGGTAAGAACTCCAGATTAGCCGAGAGCAAAATATGACACAAAGAACCTGGACCAACGTGAGAGAGAACACTGCACTGAAATGCTGCTTTCTGTTAAACCCCGACAAATATAGCAGAACCATAATCACAAGACATCAATAAAATCCGATAAAATGGCTGCCCAATGCCTCAAAGTGGATCACTTTTTATTCCAAATATTTTTTACTTCTTCATGAACATTATAATAAAGATCTGCATTTTTTTTTCTAAATTGTTTGGGTTTCATGCATTTTTTTCCCCTGTAAAACCCCCCGTGTCTTTGGAGCGCACTTCATAGGCCCCCCCAAAGGTTCTTCTTGGCATTTGTTCAGCTCATTTTGCCTCTTGGATAGACACCAAACCCATCTAAGACACATAGTCATTAGTGGGGCTTGGGTCCTTATATACTGTTTATCACCCACCGCCCGCATTGCTTCAGCGTCATTTCACCGCTAAATAACTACAAGATTGTTGATTTCTCCTTCTTGCAGTGTTCAGTCCTAGAGAGACGCATGTGAGGGCGTGAGAGTTGTTTCAGTGAGATGGATTAAAAAAGAAATAAAAAAAATCATCAAAATCTTTATGAATAAACAGACAGCTGTTAACATAGACTATTATCAGAGCAAGTGATTACAGTATGAGGAAAAAAACGCCTACACTAAAGATGAAGTGTGTGTATTTTGTCAGCTATGAGCAAGACTCTGAACAAAAAACCAATAAGAAATACATCAAGATGTTTAAATATATTTCAAAGAGGGATTGAAAAAAACAAAACATTGACTTAAAATGTGTTCTTCTTTTAGCATTTATATTTTTGATTTGTTTTATGAATATTTACTGATTTAAAATTTCTAATTATACAATGTGATAACAAAGACTGAAGACAATCATCAATATTCATAAGGTATCAGAAATGTTTGTTAATAAGCATATGCGAGGTGTGAAGGTGTTTAAAAAGTTGACTTAATTGTCTGAATTCTACATCTGTCTTCTCAGGAGTGAGCAGAGATTTCCTTGCTGGGTTGTGTGTCATCTTTGTTCTTAGGATTACTTCACGTGGTCTGTGTCAGCTGAAAGTATAACCTCTGAGCTGTCGGACCTGCATGGCACTTGTGCTAAAGACTCTTTGCAAGCTGAACCGAAGCTGAGCAGAACGCTCCCTTACTTTCCTCCCCTTAGCCGCTTCACCTTATGTGTGATTTTGTGTGCTGTGGAGATTTGAAGGCCGTGGGATTTTCCCGTCTTATTTCATTAGGAGATTCACCTTTTATTTGAAGGATTAACTGCAGTAGTAAGGTACCTGTCTCCTTGCCTGTTAGGGCATAAGCTGCTTGTGAGGATTTAGTATATTTGCAGTACCAGGCAACCCCACTGATGTCTTTATTATATAGCTCAGGCGGAGATGATAGAGGCATTCACTGCCGGTGGATTGTCTCGCAAACGTCTGTTTAGTCTTCTTTATAGGAGTGGGGACAATGCATTTCGACCGGCCTCCATACAATGAATCTCGCCAGAGGACGATTCATATATCACAGCCCGGCACAGTGCCCAGGAGCACCTCTCCAGCCGTCACGCACACTTTTGTTTAAGCATGTCCTGCTGGAAAGCTGGAGACAGCGACTGGCCCACTGCAGACACCGCTTACTCCGAGAAAGTTCCATGCGCGGCTACGTGAAGCGAACCGGAAACGATGTAGGGGGTCCGACTTTCGTAACATATTTTAGAGGCTTTTTTCAAACCTCTCCACAAATCAAATTATATTATATTTTCTTGTTTCCTCCTCTCTGAAAGAACAGGTAACTACTGTCTTATGTGGAAAAATGAACACGATGAGATCTACATAAGTCGCACGTCGCAAAAGCACTTGGCATGATTTCAAACCTTAGGCCTACGTTTATTCACAAAAGAACCAACCTGTGTGACAGGAATTCATGCTGTAGATGGTTGTAATCAAACTTGGTTTGTCATAAATAGATGGCTGTGTTATTAACCATCACACATATGTTGCAATGTACAGTAATATCGACTCATTCATTAAAAATTGTAGCTCGGCCTCAAAGCCCAACACAGCAGGCCTTGGGTACAGGGTATCTATCTTAGATGGAGTGTATCTCCATTGTAAGGGACAGTCGTTGTTTGGTCTTTAAACATATTGCTGTTACACTTAAATGGCACAACATGGAAGAAAATGGTATGGTGTGGTTTAATTTAAAAACCACCATGTGGGCTGCTAGTAGATATGTGGGAACTAGTAAAGATAATATCCGTCCAGAAAGATGCAAATGTATTGCTAGTTACCATGAAACTTATTAGGATTTGCTTTGATTTTACAGTATGCTGGAAAAAAATGGATGACTTTAATGTACTTTACATGGCTTCGCATTATTCATCTGAAGGGAGGTAATATTCGACGGACTTTTTTTTTTTTTTTACAGAATCAGCACAAATGTATACTTTGCACGAAGGCGAGCAGATGTTCCATCTGTCTTCCGCCTCAAAGTCACCCACAGATACGCACACGGGCATCTCCCCGCCTCTCGGAGAGTTCAGGCCCCCTCTCTCAAAATGCATGAGTTCGACTTGAGCCGGGATGTCCGACTACCTGCCGGTCATTTGGTTTATGTGGTGCCCCTAAAGTTCCCCCCATAGTCAGCAGCAGTGAGATTTGGGAGAGGAGGAGTACGATGTTCCCACCAAAGTGCCGGGTACGACTCCTCTGCAGGGCTTTTGCTCTAAGCCATCATTTAGGGCACGCGGCTACATCGAGACTTAAAGGTTAATCTCCACATCGAGATTCATTGTCACTTTAGCATTTATATTCGGCTTACTGTCTGTAGATTTCGTCTTTTTTCCGAGTCTTTAAGCTTCTCTAGTTATCTGCACCGTGGCTTATTATCTCTGTTCGATTCAGTGAATCAGAGCCTGAAATGTACTTGCCGACTCACCCCCCCCGAACGTCCGTCTCCATCACCATCCAGCGTCTGCGGGTAGACTGCCGGAGTTATTTATTTGGCGGGGCTCTGAGATACCAGTAAGCCTCTTTTCTGTGTCACTGGGAGCTCAGCACAGGACACTTCAGGTGTGGCAGAGCCGTCGGCCCACCCGCGTGTCAGATTAGGGGTTGGGAGAAGCTGCTAAAACTCTTCGGTGCTTTTCACACCTGTTTCAGCCAGAGGGGATATTTCAGGTCCAAGTTTGCTGCCTTATTCTATTTCGAAAGGTGCGAAAGCTCTTTCTTCACTCGAGAGCACACAAGAAAAAAAAAGTCCGAAAGAGGGGGTTTAAGTCTGGTCACCAGCAAGCTGTGGGCTGAAATCTGCTGCTGAGGTCGGCTTTTTCTGCATCGGGTGTGGCATTCGCTGACATCTGTTGTCGTGGTAACATGCATGCCACATCCGTGAGCGTGAACATGTACCATGCAGAAAAGCTGAGTGGTCCAAATTGCTTCACGACAGTTTTCGCTCACGTCGGAGAATCTCCGTCGTATTTGAAGTCTTGCAGCAATTGGCAGGACCACCGCAAGGACCCGTTGAAGGTCCCAAGGATTTTTTTGTTTAATCTGTATTTTTTTAATTTTTATCCTTATTAATATTCGCCGCCTTATTATTTTCCCCTGCATTACATTTCACGTTACCAGCTGCAAGCATCGAGCGCATTTCTGTCAAAGTCTGTGTTTGGCAATTAATCAATTCCAATAAATTATAAACCTAATTGGTTTGCATAATGGTTGTAAAATTGATTTGACTAATGAAATATATCATCGTACCAATTATCTATGGATGGAAATGCAACTATGGTCTGCTGCAGATCAATCACCTGCGTGCCTAAAGAATGTGACAAGACGCTTGTCTGTTTTTTTTCCAGAAATCTCTGTTCGGCGGAGCACGCAGCGGATAGGCTAATTATATCAGGGAAACCTAGGTGTTCAAGGTAAGCTTGTTTTCTTCCTACACATAGGGAGGCAGGAATTCATCCAGGCAGCCTCCACCTGCTTTTCAAACCAGTCCTACCTGCGTTTGCCCTCAAAGCATCCATGTTTATCTGGCTAACGGAGGCAGCAACCTAACCACATCGGGGAGTGGGGGGGGGGGGTATTATTTATCTTTGTTAATGTATGACACTCAGGTGAAAAGCTGCTTCTAGAAGAATCTTTTGTAGCCCACGCCTTCTACCTTTTTACAGTGTGTGTTGGTATGTTGATAATAACCTGTTATTTTGATGTTGGGGGACAATTTTTTTCTGTCCCCACAAAGATAACAACATCGTTTTTATAAAAATCTGTGACTGCGATCAAAAAACTATTTTGTATTTTGTTTGGTTACTTATGGTCAAGGTTTGGGCTGGGGGGGGGTTAAGGGTGTCGTTATTGGGATTAGGGTTTTGCCCATAGAAATGAATGGATGGTCCCCACAAAGATATGAATACAAGTGTGTGTGTGTGTGTGTGTGTGTGTGTGTGTGCCCTCCTCAGATACACGCGTAGAAATCAGCTGCCCATGTTCCTTCTGCAGCCCTGGCACATCAGGGGTCCCAATTAAACTGTCAGATAGCGAAACATTTATTTGTGTACATGAAATATAGCTGAAATATAAATACTGTAATATCAAGCCAAGGATGGCCCAGGGAGTACCTCTAGTGGAAAACATTCCCCAGAAATGTCTCCGTTGGTCTGTCAGGCTCTAATACAGACATGAACTGTACAGACATCGAGATCATCTGTCTGAGAAGAGGCAGGAGAAACTAGCTGGAGATACAGCATTAGAGCCTCCCAGGAAATGAGGCCACCTGCTCCAGTACAGTCAGCACACATGTGACACGTGTCCTTTAACCTTTACAGACCAAGATGACATATGTTTACTGCAGTTTGTGTGGGAACAGTTTGTTTGATCATCAGTTTCATCAGACAGGATAGACCGCGGCTAAGGCAGAGTGCAGCCCCGGCCTGTGATTAGCGTCCGCTCTAGGCCCTCAGGGTCCAGCTTGATCACCCTGGATTCATTTATGCACAATTCGCCTCTGTATGGGCATTTGGGGGGTAACCCTCAAAAAAGTTTGATATATGTCAGTTTTCACCATGTGACTGTTTCTGTGAAATTCCGATATCTGACCATGACATTTTGTGTGATCGCTGTTCTTTCTGACCCTTTGATGCAGACCAGGATAAGTGTGTAGAGGATCGATGGGTGCAGGGGCGTCTGGACCGGGGAGACAGCGGGGACATGCCCTCCAAAATTTAATTTGGCTTCATTTGAATTTTAATAATTAAGTCGTGTCTCCTCAATATCAAACTTTCTGCTACACACTTGGATGGATAGATGGATGGCCTAATTCGATGAAGTTCTAAGCGGGCAGCTACAAGATATTTTAGGGCTTTTTTGAACAGGAGTTCCACCTTGATCCTGAACTCATAAAATGATTTTTTTAAATATCCCATCGCTTAACATCTGACAGCAGTTTTTTTCACTGCAAATGGTCAATTTTTGTACATCCTGTGTGAGAAATATGACTTAAAGAGGTAAATCAGAGCTGTGGGGGCTGTCCCCCTCCCCCTGAAAAAGCGCTCTCTTGATGCATGTTCTCCTCAGGGAACCAGCATGGATGGTCAAGATCTACAGCCTGTTTGCCTGATATCGAGAGGCCAGGGTCCGGTGATAAATACAGACTCCTGGAGCCGCGGGTTCGAAACTGAAGCTAAAAAAAAAGAACTTTGGGTCAATATCTTTCTTCCGTTGTTTGGAAAAAAATCGTAATGAATACGTGAGCCTGGCTGCCACCACAGAAGTAATTGTCCTCGTGGTAATGACAACAGATGCACACCACCCACATTTAGCCAGTTTAATTGCATGCCCCCTTTGACCTTTGACCTTATTGGAACGTAGGGGTAGCCCTGCTGAATGACCCTCTGCCGGGCTTCTGGTTATGAGGCGTTATTGACTCAGAATTTATAAATATTTAATGCTCACATTAAAAAATATGGTACGAGGTGGCCATTAAGGTCTGACAATAAAGAACCTTTCTCGTGATTGTGAGCCGCAGCACATTAAAGGGGATACCTTTGAAATTTTGAGGCCGGTGTAAGAAGGGGCCATCTTTGCATTTCTTTTGCAAAGAGCAAACACAGAGTGCATAATTTTAGGGGCTGCTTAAGTAAGTCCGTTTTGAATAAATTTAAGACAGTGGGAGGTTTAATTCTTGCTTAGCTAGCTATTATTCATGACGCTAGACTGCAGACATCGGTGTAATGGTTTTGGCACTGATAATATTAAATTTAAGGGTCTTTTTCATCCTGTTCAGTAGCATGACTATATCGGAGGAGACAGGAACGTATAAAATTCTCCATGGCACACTTTCGATTCCAGTGCACGCCTGGCCTGTGTCAATATTCCAATATGGTCCGGTCGGTGCATCAGGACAGAAGAATACCTTCATTATTCCGTTGTTCTTGTTGTCAGATGCCGTAAATTTGGCCAAATTTTCCCGTTTATTGGTTTGCAGTCTCGTCCAGAGGCAGACAGCTTTAGAACGAAACACAGGTGCTATAAAACTAATGTGGCGGAACATTTGCACACCGATACATCACAGGTTGACAGAGCCTGGGGTGTGGCCCGGGAATATGGGAGGGGGGGGTCATGTTAGCATTAGCTAACAGACACGCCGCTGAAAGGGAAGCCAGCGGACGCCGCGTCACATGGCGACTCTGCTGTGCGCAGACCCGCGGGCACCGCGAGGCGGACGCCGGACCTAACAGGGAGTGACCAAAAATCAATCGGTAATCTGATTTGTGGCTCTTTATGTGCTCTGATGAGGTTTACAGTTTCATTTGGAGAGAAAAACAAACTGCCCTTAAAGGGTGACAGGGCATATGGGGGGGGGACAGAGGAACACAAAGCTGCCCAAACTCTATTGTGCTGTTTAGCCTTTGTGATGACTGGGGCAGGGGGCTCCTGAAAGCAGGTGCGTGGTTATCACCCCAGGCAATCGCCCAGGAAAGGTAAATAAACGCAAGGGCTTACATTCTCGCTCTGCTCCCCGGGAGCATCGATAGCCCAGCTATCAGCGTCCGTCCGTTATCTTTCAGCTATGCCGTGTCCGCCCCCCTGCCCACCCCCCCATCAAAGCTGCCTTTTTTGCATCCTCTTAATTGTGCGCTTTCCGTGGCAAAGGGGGGCAGTCGTCGAGTCAGTTGTCCTGATGAGAAATTGACGTTTTCTGCCGACCTCCCCCCCAGCTCGCGCGGACGTTCCAGCGGGCAGATAAGACGTATAGTTGTTTTAAAAGAGGAGGGGCCATTCTTCTCGCGCCTTTATATCGCTCTCGTTGACCCGGTTGATGAGTATGGATTCGGCGAGGCCCCCTTTTCCTGCATTTGAACTATAAGAGGTTCCAAATGGTACCACCCTCGTATAGACAAAAGATAACCTTGCCCTTAAACACATTGATTCTTTATTAACTAGGCAGTTTAATGCAATGAAATGAGGCATTAGATCGGAGGCCATTTTGAGTGCTTTGAATAATCTCGAAAAAGCCAGACACTGACTATAAAAGGTCAGTGATATATATATTTATATATTTGGGAAACCTAATGGATTTGTGTTGGTTTTCCCAGCAAAAAATATGGATTAGGAAAAAAATCATAAAAATATGAGTATCCAAATAAGCAATGGTTTTGGAGAGAGTTTGATACTGGGAGGTCTCAACCTAATAATTTAAATATAATGGTATGTTTACTGGTTGGATGAAAAAAAGGCAAATTAAATATTGGGGGAAAGCCCCCCCCCCTGAAGTATAATAGTCTCCAATAGAGTATCTAAAACCTAAATTACACAAACTTTTGCATCATGCCCCCAATTTCTCACTTGCAAACACAACTTTCGGCATGGAAATACCGAAGACCAGTCTCACTCCTGTGAGCCATGACTCTGCAAGGGAAGCTGAGCGTATACTGATGCCAAATGGAATAGCAGTTAGCATCCCGCTGTTTTGCTCAGCAGTTACCCTGAACTTCTCAAAACTAGCCAATGCAAACAATAATCATGAGGATAATATTTTAAACCCAAGAAATGAATAATGTCTATGTACCATCACTCCTTAGCACTGGGGTGCCGTTTTCCTCTGTGGATCACTGTTTAATACTGCGTAAGAGAAAAGAAATAAACCATTGATTGAGCTGTAAAGTACTCGTGAAAATAAGTGAGCACAGGAGTGTAAACCCTAAAATATAATCGCTGCGATGGAGCAGATGATGTATCCGACCGAGACGCAGTAGGTAAGGCCCATATTGTGAGGGATTTTTCCCAGTTATTTGTTTACTTCATCAATTACTTCTGGAATGTCATTTCAAAGGTGGTTCAAAAACCTGGCTTCATACCATGTGGTCAGGAACTCTGTCATGGAGCCCAAATCTCCCACGTTTCTGCGGTTGACGCTGGGCGTGAGGGCCTGTCTGTGTGTCAGCGTGCGCAGGTCATGAATTCTGTGTCGGGTGACTTTGCTTCGCTCCAGTACTGCTTACACTTGTACTTAGGGTGACCACCTAATCCATATCAGGATGGACACTATGAGCTTGGACCGGGTTTTTAAACTACCATTTCAATTAAAAAGACCTGGATTTCACTTTAGCACCGAGTTCTTGCTGTGTGCTGATTGGTCAGTCTCCTATAATCATGCCCGTGTCACTAATGTTAATGTGGAACAGCTGTTTGAATCTTTCAATCAAGGAAACAGACCAGTCGAAGCAGAAGAAAAATTTGACTAATTAGCCGAGCACAGGAGCCTGTCAGTTTTAAAGTACTTTGTAAAACCCGAAGTAGCTCAGAGTGTCCTCCTGGCTTGGATTCGGTGGTCACCTGACTGGTACCTGGCATGCACAGGAAGCCTAGCTGCAGTTACACCCAGTCGACTCCTCGACAGCCATAAGTTTGTATTCTGCTGTTTGCATCACTTGCACATCACTTTGGACAAAAGCGTCTGCTAACTCAAATAAATGTGAAGGTAAATCTTAGCTAGACACGGGCTCATGATCATGACTGGGTCATTACCCAAACATTTGTGTATTCTATGAGGGTTACGACAGCCCTCTGATGATTTTGTTTTCACACAAATCATGCATGATATTTTCTGACACCTGCCTTTCTTATGAGGTGTGTCCTTTATCATAGTTTTGTGTTGATCAGTTGATTTCCTACATATGAAAATTGCATTAGGTAAGCCGTGACAGGAGACTCTCACTTTGTAAACAAGATGCCTCCCTCCGCCATCAGCAGGAGACGTGTCTGTTCAAATTTGCATTGGAAGTCTATGTTGAGTGAAATTTACGCGCGGTGCGTATGTCCCTGATCTCACTGTCAATACCTGCCACATGCATTCCCGTGTCACGGCGCTTTGAAGACAATATTTGTACACGGGGACGCTCACTTTAAAAGGCAGTCTCTCCTTACCCCTTTTCCAGTCTCTAATCCTCAGCTTCCCGCGAATTCCGACTGCTGAAAAGTTAAAAGAGGGGTCGAGGTGATGCCAAAGTGCTTAGCGGGAATAACGCGGAGCTGCCAAGTGCCAAGTGTGATCCGCACACCGGGACATAAAACGGGCCAATCTGAAAACAAAACAGGTGTCGGTTCACGGTACGGCTAATGTGGGCCGGATCGTATCAAAGTGAATTTCAAATTCGCTGAGATGCCCCTTTGAAAATCTTTCAGTTACCGTAGGAGGGGGCTGGATGCCCTTCTTCTTGAGGCGCCCATCTCCAGAGTAGGCTTAAATATTGGTTTTATGGTGCAGCCCATGTCTGGCTTAATGGAGGGATGTCATACAATTGTTGCTTACTGGTTAAAAATGCTGTTTTATTCTACACCCACAGCTTTAGTCCATGTTACACACAGACAAACCGGTGGGTCCTTTAGAATACCATGGAAACGCAGCAGGCCAGAACCAGTGGTGGCTCCGTTCAGAATGGAACAGCGCATGTTCTTTAGGGATCACTGACTTGACAAGTAGGCTGGCTCCCTGGAGGGGTGAAATCCTTCCAGGAATTCACAAAAGTGGAAGATGAAAGCTTAATGTCACCAGCTAACCCACAAATCACCCCCCACTGAGTGTGTGAACTTGGGCCACTCCAAGACTGCCATGGGTCACGCAGGTCAGCGCTGTCCAAATGACCATTGACAGGCTCTTGCCGTTCCAAGAGCGGCACAGAAACTCTGGAAAGACCCAGGATTGACATTAATTCTCTCCGAATCCAGTGGTCAAAAATTCAGCTATGAATTACTCATAGTGGTGACTTGGAAAAAGTCGGACTTGTGACCCAAAGGCTGTGTACGTTCTGCTTGTGAGTGTCTTTTGGCAGTTGTTTGAGGTTCTGTCATTCCCTCTTCCTCCTCTCCTTTTGGCAAACTGCTGACTCTGCACTTGCTGTTAGATAATTAATGACTGTGTAAGTGAACATGTCTGAATGCCCAGAGATGGACTGGCATCCCATCTAGAGGGCATTCTGCCCTGCTCTATAAGCTATGTGCTTCCCAGGACTAGATCCTGGAAAGTGATGTCACTATGCTGTTGTCATGGTGCTGTTGGTGGTCTCGTGGTTAGGCTGCTTGCCTCTGGACCAAGCGATCGCAGGTTTGAGTCCTACCTCTGGCACTACTGTCATTGGGTCCCTGAGCAAGACCCTTAACCCCACCTTACCCCAGGGGCTCTGTCCCTGAATTTAGAAAAAATGCAAGTCGCTCTGGATAAGAGTGTCTGCTAAATGCTGTAAATATTACTGTATATGTGATGTTGCTCTGTCTGACTGTCTGTCTCTGCCTGCTTAAAATCTGCTAATCTGTTGTTAGTCTTTGTTAAACACTTCCCTATATTGGGGACGGTTCTACAGAACTATTGAATCAATGAAATGGACCCTTAGAATGAATGGAATGACACATTTAGATTTAGTCTTCATCGTTTTAACTATCAAGCCTTCTATGGTAGTGGCGCATTTTCTTGTAAAACCAGTTAAGGGGAGATTTTTAGGATGACAGAGTGGCCACACCACTTGAGAGTTTGGAGTTCAAATCCCGCCTCCATTCTGTGCCCATGTCATTTGGGCCCACTGGTATCACTGTATTGTCCATCAGTTGTGTGCATGTGTGTGTGGGGTGTGTGGAACCCAGTCTTGTATCTGATAGTCCATGTTAAAGACTCCAGAGGAGTAGTCAGATGAACGAATGAGATTTGTGTTTGATCATGCAGCTCTATGCCACATCTATTCCACTCATCTATGTAGTTGTTGTTGGTAGTGAGCTGGCTATTAATTCATGTATGACACCTCCGGTTTAGCCTACCTTGATTCATCGCCAGTGTTTTTTTTTTAGAACTCGTGAATTCCTGTCACACATCATTTGTATCCTACAACCTTTAACAGTACAACCTTTTTAACAAACCAGTTGGTTGAAGAAGCAAGTTGGAAGCTTATCATGACACAAATTTAACAACATCAAGCACATCAGCTGCCTCGTATTCAGTTTTTTTCTCATGCTTGGTGTTATCTATCGTGTTTCCATAGAAGTGTGTGTCGGAGGTCTGTAACTTCGCAGTAGTACCACGCATTTCAATGCAGAACTCCTCCGGTTCAGGTGATTTCGTAAACGCGCTGGATCCAGAGTATCTGATAAAATGTCAGGCAGAGCGGCGGTGTGCCGTGCTCACGGCTCACGCAGGAGAACTCTGCAAACCTCCACCGGCGCATTTTCGGATTCTCTCTGACCCACCGCAGCTCAGCGGAGAGGTCAACTTCCCAGAACCGGAATGGATCGACCTGCAAAGGTAAACAGACTCCCTGCTTCCACAACCTCCAAATGGTGACTAAACTGGTAAACAGGCAGATCTGATCTCAGTGTGGGTGGTGAAGTTCAGGTTGTCCATAATGTTCTGCGTTGGCTTCGTTTTGCAAATACATGAAATAATGTCAACCAGCCTGTATGGATTTTACCAGTGTTTAGATATTTATCTTGTGCCATAAGACTCGAGTATTTCAGTATGGTTGGTTATGAAAGCAGTGTGGTACTTCAACTTTTAAAGTTTAATTATGTTTGCATACATTTTTAACTGAATGATTATATATAGACACAACAAAATAATAATTATATTCATAATTACTATTGTTATTCCCTTGACTCTAACCAGAATAAGCACTTAAAAGGTGGATAGATTATAATTAATAGTAATATTATCTTCATTTCATAAATGTAAGTATGTTTGCTTTAAATAACGTTCACTTTGCTCCAGACGTGGGCTATATTCATCACCGACTGTTCCATTCTCAAGCAACATTGTCTGTACAATCGACATTGCATCACCTCATTAGACAGAGGGCTGATGTGGTACAACGATGAGCCGGGTGTCCGGACGTCAGCTGGGGTGTGAATTGGGAAGGTGGAGGAAGAGAAGCAAAATGACTCTCAGATGTCGAGGATGAGACTTTGGTGTACGGGCCGGTGTCAGGAGCTGGCTTGAATCACAGCAACCTGCTCAATAGATGAGATAGAAACATCCGTAGGTGGCCCGTACCTCATATCTTACTTGCAATACTACCTAATGTTGATCCTTGGTAGCTAAATTTTTCCCGTATTTCTACCCTTCAAATGCTTGAGTCAAAAATGGTACCACATTACCCCTTGATTGAAACAGAAGAGACCACACACAGGTTCATCTGTGAGAAATTCTCTGTACTGCTGGTTTTCATGAACAGGGTACTAAATGTCAACGGGGTACATTTCATGCTAACAGTCTTATATCCTTAATGTTTCATCAAAAGATTAGGTCAAAAACAAGCGAAACGGAATCCTCATCTAGGTTCATGTAACAAGCCAATGGAATCCGCCACTCTGTCTGTTCCTCACCAACGAAGGCCTTGTCTCATTTCTGGGGACGATGGAACTGACGTCCTGGGCTGCCCCGAAAATTTGTGGAGAAGGTGCCACTGGCTCTCATGGCCAGTGGGTTGACCATGTGACGTGGCGGGGGGTAAATAGCTGGTGTGTGTTCGGGGGGGCTGCACTCTTCCACCAGGGGGGCTTGTGGTGTTTAACAGGCGGTATTTCTACTCGAACCGCAACTTCAGCAAAAGGCTGGCCCCCCTTAGAGGCCTTGTAAGTCTAGATATGAGCTCTGTAATTTGCTTTAAATGAAAGCGTGTGCTTGTTCAGTCAATTAATATAATAATAGTGCCTGTAGTAATAACGATGGAAATAAATAATAATAATAATATTGCTTGAAAATGATGCAACTGGGACCTTTGTGTGTTGTAATGGAAACAGTCCATATTACATGTAGTTGTTTTATCTCAGAAACGGTTAATGGTTCTGCGGGAGTTAATAATGAAGAGTGAATGGATAGCATAGCAGCAGCATGCTAACACGGCGACACCGTCAAACGCCGAGGTATACTTAATGATATTAAGACAGAATTACTGTTGCCTTGATCATTTTAAGCTGCTTTTTTTTTAGCAGGCCGTTCACCAAGTGATCGAGTAACGAAACAAAAAAATAATCAAAAAGCCAAATCAAAAATACTGGGCGAGTTCATTCACAGACAAGAATTACTTTAATTATTGTGTAAAATGAACATCTTTATACAGTAAAATATTTGGAAAAAAATGTACACATAAAACAAAATGCTTGTACTTTTCCTAACAGTTGAGTCTACCTCTTTTTTTCCTTTTTTTTTAGTTAGATCTTCAGATTGAAGGCAGTGGAGCACAGAGTTCAGCAGCTAATTGGTATACAACACAAACGGGGTTGCATTAATGATGAGATTCACAAATGTTCCTTCGGTGCCCTTGAGTCAGTCTACACGTCTTCCTGGGCTTTGTACATGTAGTGAAGCCTTGTTGAGCTTCCACAAACCAATCCATTGCACATTTATTTATATAATGCTTTGCTTGCTGTTCCTACTCTGGGCCATTTCAGGAAATATTCAAATTTGTGTGCAGCTTACCAAGACGGAAATTCCCCTTTCGATTTGAACCTTAAATGCTGCAGTCTGCAGAACATCACAATATATTTTACAAAGTGTTCAGTGCAAAAGTAATGATGAAAAGATGAAAATAATAAATATTATAAATACAAATCATCTTGCCTCAATCTGTTAATTTGGCACTGTCAGGAAAATCAATATCCAAGACAAAAAAAAGAAACAGTATGACACAGAACAGGTTAAAATTAATCTAAATGTGATGCTACAGTACTTTTTTGAATTGTTACAAAATGTCATGTACAATATATAACATTTAAATCCTGGAATTTGACCTATGATACAATATAAAAGCTAATCTTTAAACACTTCTTAGACTTTCATATTGGTTTGCTGAACATAGCTAAATAATGAAACAAAAACAACAAAATAGTCGAAAAGGGTGAGGGGTCACAATAGTTATTTTTTATTTTAGTAAAAAAATGTTTGTGCTTTTTACACCATTGATCATATTTCTGGAGAAATGATTGGCATTTGTGACATACGGTTGTCACCGAAACGGCAGAAAGGTTACTCTGGAAGTAAAGTCCACTGTTAAGGCGCCGTAGGACGTGTGTGTCGTTTCCTGTTGTTTCGTTTCTCGATGGACAAATTTCAATCAACAGTGGTGAGCTTTCGTAATTCCATTTTGAAGTTTTCTTTCCTTTTTTTAAACCTCTGTAAACATGAATCAGCTATGTGGCGGCATAGTCACAGGTGGCAGGTGTAAATCGTGTATGACTTTTTACGTTCTACCCAAAAAAAGCAAAATAAAAAAACGAAAGAAAACTAAACAAATGTAAAAAAGGATTACAACCACAGACTGGATCATCCCTCAGGGGCTCCTGAACATGCACATTTTCTACTAGTATTATTACAGCCATGTGTCACAAACAATTTATTTGACTATACAACAAACAGTTTTTATTTCAAAAAAAGTATCTGTTTACATAACTTAGAAATTAATATAAAAATAAACAATGAATTTGACTTTTCCTCGAAATTAAAAAAAAAAAAAAAAGAATGGACGAAAAGTCTCGACGAAGTAACAAAATTTCTGAAATACACAAAATGTATAGGCATCGCAATCTATTAATACAAAAAAGCGAATGGCAGGAGACAGTTGTTGGTATAACGTTCTGTGCTGCATCACAATATCAGGCAATGACAAACAATACATACAAGATCAAATCAAACGATGGAAAGCAATATACAAAATTTTGAAGATAAATACAATATTTATAATCGATATGTTACAAAAAAATTCCCTAAGTGACCGCAAGTGTTGTGTGAAACAAAGTGTTGCGATGTTTACGATTATTTTACTCCTTGCCATCTTTTTTCTTTTTTTTTTTGTTTCCGAAGGAATAAAACTCTGTACTAAATATTTAAGTGGATCTGGGAAAATTCAAGACGAGTGTATAAATATTTAGCTACAACTTTGGCAAAATCACAAAAGTCTACAATTGTATAACCACATACAAAACACATTAGGGAACAGGGTGCTAAGGGTAACTTTCTGGTACAAGAAACATAGACTTCACAGTAGCCTAAGAATGCAATAGTATACAGTGCCTAGCAAAAGTTGAAAAACATTGCAGATCACACTTGCTTAATAGGAAGCTTTTAGCAGTGGAAGTCATTTTTTTTAACCAACAGACAGTAGCGTTTTATCTCTGTCAGTGTGCTTGTTGAAGGCAAGAGAAAAATTTTTGCAATATCAAAGTTACAATTCCTAACTACAATAAGTTACAAAGTTCATTTTTAAGATGACGTAAGCATGATAAAATCTCCCCTATTTCCACCAACCCCTAAAACCAGGTATTTTTTTCCATTTACTTCATGTTCACGTTTGTTTTCTAAATCATATATTTTTTTAATATTATTTCCAGTTCAATGGCTCACGCTTTCTTGGCCCCCTTCTTACCACAAATTAAAAAAAGGAAAAAAAAAAAGTAATTCACATTATAGAGACGCACAACTGTCGTGCATCGGTGTAAGAGAAACTTAATCTGAGGCATTATCTTTTTAAATCAGTGTTTTTCATTAATGGTATATCCACAGAGTTCCTCCCGACATACATCAAGAGCTAGACACAGCTGAGATGTAATCAGAAACGTTTATACAAAATAGGCATTTTTTTCCTCCTTTTTTCTTCAAGACTGAGAAATGCGAAAATATGACAAGAAATTCAGTCAATAAAATGGAATTGTTCATGAAGAAGTTGCTCGCATGTCAATTCATATTCGTCTGAATAAAATCTGTGAAACGAAAGTCTTTTTTCCCCCCGATAACAGAATTAGCTGTAGATTTTGTTCGTGGTGGACGACACGATTCAACCCGAGTCTTCTACTTGTACGAATGTTCCGAAAAGCCCATTTTGCGACGAGGATGGAGAGGAGATGCAGAAGGAGCAATTTACATGGGAGGGACGACCAGGCCGGACATAGCTGAAAAACAGGCAGAAAAAACAAAAGCATTACGTTAGCATGGTTGGCCTCGGAGCTTAGCCTTCGTTACAGTGACAAACAAGCAGTTCAGAAGCTGCACTTCTTAATGCAAGAAAGCCAAACCCGGGCTGGCCAAACGGGGCAAATGTACAGCATCTGCTGAAATTCACAGTAAAGGTTTACTCTTCATTGTGCCTCATTGATTTGGGAAGACTCCCTTTGTTGAGGCGTAAAGTGTGAGTGCATGTAAGATGGCGGATGGGTAAAGCGCGAGGGGGGGATGGGCAGGGTGTGGCGGGGTAAGTGAAATGTGCTTTTCTAACAAGACACGCTAGAAAGGCTTTACTTTTTAGAGGAGCCGGCAGGCATCCTGACATTTTCCTGCAGAAAGCATCCTGAACTCCCACACATGTGAGATTCCTCTTAGCGTCCAGTTAATGGCAAAAGCCGGCCCAGACTCCCCTGGGGCCATCCATGCTGACAACCAAGAAACACCATGGTCACCCCTGGTAACGTCAGACACGGCTGCCCCCCCACCCTCTGCCGGCCAAACGCCTGACACTTCTCAGTTTTCCAAAATTGAACCCACCCCTACCCCCATC
>JAODLD010000047.1:5253165-5266044 GCA_026781065.1 Mormyrops boulengeri | reverse complement strand
TTGATTAGAAATAAAGTTATATGCCTTTTTAAGTTACTATGTCCTTATGTGACAAGACTTTTGTCAATGACTGTATAGATTATTTAAATCAGCTATGCAAGGACATGTTCAAATGAAGAGTAGCAAAAAGATCTCTGTTAAGTGCTAAGAGTGCCTGACCTCTCTTTCAGACTGACGGCAACAACTGGACAGTCGTATTTGATTACTAATAAGAGAGATGTTCCCTCTGTCAGATATGAGACATTCTCTGCATAGCAAACTTTTAAGTCCTGCTGGTCAAACACCAGCAATGGTCTTTCCCAATGTTGCAATTCTTATCCATCTCAAGTTTCAGTCGAGTCCACTCATTTTCTGCCAGCTTTTCATCAGGACAGCTTTTACCCAGACCGACATATAAACCCAGCATCTGTGTAGCACTAATGTGACAGGAGCTTGTTCAGGAGTATGCTCATTGTCATATCATTGTTTTCACTCAGCAATTAGCTGCAACAGCTGGAAGCAACAGCCTCCTTTTCAAGCACTTATAGTTTTCAAGCACAGCCAGTATCAGCAGAATATGCCTTTCAGAATATACCTATAAGAAATTTTACTCTAAGAATTGCCCTTAACCCTAAGACAATCAGTTCAGTCTTCCAGATTGTTATCAAATGTAAAAGGACCATAACAGAAACCATCTAGAGCAAACTCCTTCTGAGATCTATCTTTTCACTGTACAGCCAAAAAATCTCCAGCCATTATGCAACACCTGTGTACGTGTAATCTGGAGAGCTAGTACAACACAAGGTCTGAAGTCAATCAACCGGTAAGAGTGAGGGGGCAGGGCCTACCGGTCAATGATGACAGGGTCCGAGGGTGTCTCATTCCTGTTGCCACAGCTTTTCTTGTCACAGCAGCGGCTGTAAGAGAGACAACATCTTTCATGAAAGCCAATGCATGCAGTCTCTGTGTGCAGTCTCTGTGTGCACTCTCCATCTGCACTTCACGGCGCAGTCATAACTCGTGATGTCACACAAGTGGGAGTGACTCGTTGCTAAGGGATGGGAAACTGTGCTCCAAGACATTTGTCTGCACACTGAAGCTGTACCAGGAGGTTGAAGAATCCCTCTCACTGCCTTGGTGTTTGTTTACCTCTAACTCTCAAGCTGCAAAATACCACCTTGTGTTTCTCCCAGTAATGAGAGGTTTAAATGGCTCACACAAACTGTCACTGATCCTGGTCCATGTCTGCCTTTGGGAAACCATGAAAACATTAATTCAAACAGAGAGGAACCCAAACAATATGTCCACATTTCTACAATGACTACATATAGAAATGAGATAAATTAAGAGAATATGGTTAGTGTTATAACCCAAAGCCTTGCAAAGCTGACAGCTAAAGTGATTACAACAGTGTACTGTCTTTAAGCACTCACCACATCCACACTCTTTCCATGCTGACTTGCAGTACATGCAGACATAGATCAGAAAACATCTTCCATCTCATCTGTCTTTGTTACACAGAAGGAGCAAACCACCATTCATTGACCTCCTACTGCTTCATCAGTGAAGGACCTGCACAGAGCAGTGATGTATCCCAGCTTGGCCTCGGAACATGTGAGTATCATACCATAGGTGCCGGGCTATATTAAACACTGGACTTTTCTAATTATTAGAGAGTAATGCACCAGAAAACAGCTCCTGTGAAGGAGACACTAATTTAGTGAATGCTTTACAATGCAGCTCTCGCAGCTGTGGAGGTTTCCCAGCGTTACAGAGGTAAGCCACTGAGCCAGTGTCTTTTTCTTAAACTAGGCCTATATTTCAGAGGCATCAGCAGTGTCTTCATGTGATCCAAAGTGCACAGTGCAAGGAGAGGGATTTTATTAACCATGGGGCTTAAATGACATTTGTAATAACAACAGTAGGGAGGGTTTGCCCTGTAACTGCTGATTCATATTAACACTAAATGGATATATACTAGACGGAAATGTCAAATTCTCAACAGTGTGAGGGTTTTAACGACTGAACAGTATCCTTGAGCGATAAGTAAGTAAAAATTTAAACTCTTACCTGCACATAATTTCGTGTGTCAGGAGCACACGACACATTTCTGGATTTTTATCTTGCCCTTCATAGACAATGGCCTAAAAATTAAGCGGAATCAAAATAATATTGCATGTAACAAACGCATTTCACATGTATTTTATAGTTACAAGAACAACGCATTGCAACAACGCATGTAATATATATGTATATATGCACGTAGTTTATATGCACGTCTTTTATTGCTGTGTCATCAGCATTGCCTATTATCGGGCAGTTAATTATTCCCTGACACGGGAAAAAGCGCTTCACCGCTGGATAAAACATAATGTTAGATCACATAGGAAAATGCGAGCTATTGTATTTTATTAACTGTGTGTGGCAGCTTAATTCATATTAATTCATTTTCTGTATATGTTTGTGAATTAATTTTATATTATATAGACTACAATTAAGCGGCCCTTGTCAATCTTAAGTTCTCCGTTGATAAGGAGGCAAAGATCAGACGCGGCCATAACTGTTGGTCGCCCTGCAGATATATTGAGGGAAGTGTTAATGGGCAATCTGTTGTTTATTTTGAGTTTCTAACAATGTTTTTTTTCCTTTGGACAAAAAGCGGTGTGTGGGCGCACGCTTGGGTAGTTTTTCAGCACTGGCTGGGACAGATGGCGCGGAAGGTGCTCTCTCTGTCCTGTCTCTGAAAGGTGTGCGTCGCGGCGCAAAACTGTAAGAGAGTGGTTCTTTCCCGGGGTACGTAGTTGAAACTTGCGCAGTTCGAACTATGCAAGTACGATGCAGGTGTTTCCCGAAACCATAGTTCGATCTATGGAGTTAACGAAGCTAAGAACTTACCTAATACGACGTATCGTTAATGCGGAACTTCCGTCGTTGTTCGGGAAACGCACCCCAAAATACCATTTAGAAGATTTCATGTATAGGCAAAAGCCATTGAAAATAAATGTATTTATTACTTTCGCGACGATGGAAGAATATCAGTAAAATAACAATGCCATATGCATGTAAAACAGAATATTTGTAGATTCGTGTAAGTAATCTGTTATCGTTTTGGTTTTCGTTACTTCTTATTTTTGACAAATATGCGTCGCTACTTCAGCTAGGCCCTACGGATAGTGGAATCCTTAAACTGTCCGTGAAGCATCACTGACTATTTGATCATAAGAAGGCTAATTTCATTTTGCCTCAATATGTTAAGAGATTAAGATTTACGTCTGAACTGTCACAACCTTGACAAACAGAAATTAATGGAGTTAAATTTATACATAAATAATCAGATTAGGTTGTTTAAAAGTCGTTTGAAATTCACAGTAATTCTTTTAACGTTCGTAATGTGCATTTTTCAGAAATGCCCAGATTTTGCACAAATAGGTAATCAAACTCATGAGCAGTTAATGGTAAAATTTGTGACTTTTATTAGATATTACTGGATAGATTTACCTTAAAATAATATGTAATTTGAACCGAATTTCATCATGGCTCACTACGGGAAAAATATTAAGAAGCAGGCATGTTCTGGACTCTGATACTAAAATTTATTTAGTTGTATTTTTATTTTAGATAAAAATAATAATGTCAGATGTGACTGACACTGCAATTTTGGAGTAATGTAGAATAATCTATATAGTGAATCTTCCAAGAAGTTTAAGAAAGGTAAAATGTGGGCAACAGAAATTAATTGTGTATGTCTGTTTTGTGTCGATAACTATTGTCAAGATATAATATTTTATTAAAAGTTGTGATAAAATATATCAAAATATATTTCCCACCACAACAAACCTTAAACAGTATTTTAAGTCTTCTTCAGTACAATTATTTTTTGAAATATACTTTTGGAATCGTAAATATGATGGTATGTACTTTAATATTAAATTGTCTTACCTGTTTCGTCATAGAATCAATTAGCCGGACATAAAGATCCTGTTCTGTTCTGACGCCTGTAGAAATTGACCTTTATTTAAACAGTCTTAGATATGCTAAGACACTATAAAATTACCCAGAAATGGTAGTTACCTCAGCGCATTAATTTCACAAAACATGTAATATTCATTTTATTGCTTAAATATAAAAATGTGTGTGTGTGTGTGTGTGTGTGTTCCACTAAGCGCCATTAACTCCACATAGAATTTAGTTATTTTACATAACAAACATGATAAGTTTAACAAATTTGTTTTTTGCGTGTGTGAACCTGCAATATTTTTCACTCTTTCCTAATTGCAGCTGTTGTATGCGTGTTTTATACATGTGGTGAATATATGTAGTGGATCTGGATTTATATGTACTGAATTACACAATGAATCACGAGGGGGACGCTTGAAATATCTTTTGAAAATCTGACTCACCGTTGCTGTACAATAACTGTAGTTTGTAATGAATCCCATTATTCGTTTTTTCATTGTTTGGTTCCTGTAAATAATAAGAGAGTTATCTTGAATATTTTAATTATGATATTAATATATTTTGTTTTAAGAAAACTAGATGTGTTGCACAATGTTTCCACGGGTGTCAGGTTAGATGTAAATACTTTTTACGTGCACTTTCCTGGAGGGTAGGATCGAGTTAAACACACGCGCGCGCACGCACACACACATTATCGGCGCTTTAGGCGATGGAGCCACGTGCGACTTATGATTTCCCTCGTGTAGGAAAAAAAACATTTTGTAAGGCATATGACACAAACATACACGTGTGTGTATCATATGCGTTTCAAAATATATTTTTTCCTACACGAAATCATAAGTCGCACGTGGCTCCATCGCCTAAAGCGCCGATAATGTGTTGGGTTATCTCACAGACGCAAATACAATAAATAAAATAAGTGTTTTGAGCAATACTCCAAAGCAACTCTTACTTTCTCCTTTTCTATAAAGTCCACAAAAGATGTCCTTTCGATCTCCACGGGCTGTCCCTGTTTGTCATATAATGCCAGGACAAAGTGGAAAAAATTGGATTTCCTGAGGTTGGAAGGTGGCTGCTTTTCGTAGTGTGCACGAGCCAAGCCCACTCCGCTGCGGGGGAAGAAACAACATATCACGTCGGTTAAGTAGCGAAGGTACAAGTTAGACGATGAAAACACTGGAAATGAGGAACCACCTTTGGGAGAAGGAAGATTTAATTACTTGTGACTATAACGGTAATATGATGCAATAGAAAACAAAATGTGAAAGGGGCAAGTGGAGATTGTCAATGATGTGGAGTACTAAGGGAATTTTGGGTCAATATGAGAAATGTATTTTAAAAAATCAGATGATTTGGCATGCATACCTCTGGGCGGCTGTGTTAGCATCTATCACCCCAGCTGTGTGCATCCACGATCGCACCGGATTCATCCCATTACTCAGCGGCTCCACTTTCATCATCGTCCCACCTCGAGGTATGTTATCCTGGATCCCAAACATTAGAATAGTTTTATGCGCAAGACCAAGCTGTTGCCAAAGGATGAGAATTAGAGAACTGTTCTATCCTTGATGGTTGGAATCGTAAGAAAGTGGACTTTGTACTGAATGATCAGTACAGGGAAAAGCTGGATCTCAAAACTTGAGTCCTTCTTCGATTTGTCCAGTATTGGCACAACATAAACAATTTACACCGGAGTGCTACACTGCATCACTCGCTGGAATGCGGTTCTTTGCTTGCAGTGTGATCTTATTGCTGTTGTTTCGATACGTATGATTTGCTGGATATTCTCAGTTTGGTGCCATCCATAAACTTAAGCATCTAAGAATGTAGGGCGCTGCTGAATCGTTTACTTCTGCCAAAATTCTTCTTCACCGGACCAAAAAAAACAGAAAAAAACAATATGACCATGGAAGTGTCATTGACAAGAGGATGCTGATGGCCCTTAAGCCTCTTGCAGAATGGATGGAGGCATAAAGAACTGAGCACCGTATCCCCCAGGAGCGGATACTGTCCCGGGAGCCAAAACTCGGTGCCCACGGCAGCGGCGCTGTCAGAGTATGACGCTCTTGGGGCGTGCCTCTAGCAATATGGAGCTGACGGGCCCTAAGTGTGGGCGGAGCTCCAATGGCTGCAGCCGGACTTCGCCGTCGTCACTTGTCTCATAATGTTGTGAGCTGAATTTCCTTCAAATAAACTTCGAATGAAGTTACTCTTCATCAACACACAATCCATAACGGATAATAAGTCGGCTGGTATATATCTCTGTGGACCTCTGATCATGTTAAGTGCTGAACATTTGCCAGAGGAAATGTGTTTAGTGTGTCTGGGTAGCATCTGATATTTTCCTTTAGTTATATGTGTTGTAATTTTAAATTGCATTCTATGGTGCGTATCCATAAAAGAGAAGTTGCTCTCCTCATCTAAACCATATATTGTTTTACATTTCATTACAAAATATTTGAAGGGCAAATTTCACAAACTTTTCAACTCGAATTAATTTGACTGTTTTGAGTTACCAAAGCCGATTTTAATAATATGCCATGCATAACAAACATAATCAGTGGAATGGTAATACTTATCCTTAAAAAGGTCGCAGTCACCGAAGTGGTATAGCACAATTGTCTTTTATTTAGCCAGTTAAATGCGTATTCATTCGGATTATAATTTGCATTTCACGTTACGCGGTAGCATGTTTTGGGGGATGTGGGTCGCCCATGTGCAGAAGAGCAGAATTTTTTTATTATAAGACATTAGAATAATTATGACATAGAGTTTATTACTGGCAGTGGTAGAAGTATTCTAGTAGTATGCACTCTTTTTATAATTGTTCTTGTTGTTGTTGCTGTTGTTGTTATACTGAATGCACCGCGGAGCGCACACACCAACTCCGTGCATGAGAGGTGGCGGGCGGGGCAGACGGAAGAGTGATCAGAAAAAAGGGTACAAATTTGTACCTTTGCTTGTCACTGGGCTGTACCCTCAAGGGTCTGCCAATTGTACCCTTAGCTGTAGGTTGTTGTGCCTTTTAAGGTACAGAAATAGACTCTGAGGAACATTTCTGTACCATTGATGATACATTGATCCCGTTTGTACCTCCGGGATGTTCTTTAGAGTCCATTTCTGTACCTTAAAAGGTATAATTACCTACAGCTAAGGGTACAATTGGCAGACCCTTGAGGGTACAGCCCCAGTGACAAGCAAAGGTACAAATTTGTAACCTTTTTTCTGAGAGTGTGGTAGCACGAGCTGTTTGTGGCCTAATGACTGCTGCCACTGATACGGGACTTATCCAAGGAGGTGCTCTTCTCATTTCAAAATGCCTTGTACTTAAATCAAATTCTTGAGTATAATAGAATCACATTTTCTATGTGAACTGTTTTCTGGAGATGACTAACATTTATTGATTCGTTAAAATTTTTTTGTCTTTTAATGAAAAGCAAATACCATTATACTTCCAGATTTTTTTCTGTGATTGAACAAAAAAAATTGATAAACTATAACCAATACAAACTATTTTAAACATATTTTTTCATACAGCTATAGGTAATTTTATTTAGTTATCATTAGTTATCATTATCATATGAATGAACATTCAATAAATATGTAATTATATATTTTAGAATACTTTAGAATTTAATTACAGTATATTTATTTATTTAAATCCGGTGAAGTCATCGTTCACTTCTTTGATGCAGATTACACGCTTCGAGGCGATATAATCTAATTACCATACTGATATTATAAAGAAGAATTTCTTTAAACCCGATACTGTTGACTCTAGAGGGGAAAGATCTTCAGACCCCTAACCTAAGTAACGACCCGGTCCTTAAAAGGAGTTTTAAACCTTATATCTGACAACAAATGCAGCTGTCCCAGTATTTTGAAGATATTTGGAGAAAATTAATGCAAATCTGTGTTCAGAAGCCATCTGGCCAGAAACAGGGTAGTCAGCTGCTCCTCACAACAGGCGCGGATGCTGAATCCGTTTTGCTCATTTTCTTAGATCATCTGGTCCCGGATTCAAAGCGCAGATAATGCGCCCCGATTTATACTCCAACGCTAAACTACACATTTCCTCACCACGACGAGTAGTGTGGACTATTTTATTTGTCTACTGATTTGCGTTTGTCGTTTTTATGCCTTCGGGTCAATTACGGGCGCTCTCAATGTCAAACAAAATGCATACGCAGCCAGCTTGAATTGACAATTAAGTATTAACCTTGTAATAAACTAACAACTGTGTAAGTCAAACAGCATGTATTTAGTCTGATGTCATTAGACATGTAATTTATTATGGTAAGTTTATTAAACTGTAAAATCTAAAACACACACAGAAATAATCACAGAATATAACTACAGGATTCATTCTTATCAGGAGATGACACATAAAGAGAATAAACATGTGAGCCATGTCAGCTGTGTGCACATCGCAAACCCGCGTCTTTCATTGTTGGCGGTGCTGGGTCCTGGGTCTTACCTGAGAAGAGTGCTAATACTGGGTATTGGACAAAAGGAAAGTTAGTCATGCAGAAGTTGTGTGGCTCTGAATGAGTCCTCACGAAGAACCGGGCCCCTCTTTGCTGAGTGTTAAGTGCCCTTTTGTATGAGTTTACGGAGTTCGCGAGGCATCAGCGATCCCCGCAAATTTGCATTTAAATAGCGACATCACCCGATTCGCGTGCCACACATCGGTGGTTTTCCCAGATGTCAGGGCAAAGTCAGTGAGACGGCCAGTGCCCAGCTGTCCTCGAGTAATACCGGAGCATGGAACAAAGCCCCAGCACTGGACGCCGCAGTCGTAATTGTACAAGTCGGAGATTTTCTGTCAAACACGTGTATGAAACAATGGAAAGCCACTGTTTGTTTCAAATAACAAGCGTTTCAACAATAGCGAATAACATGGTATTGGATGGCCTTTATCGTTTATGCCTGCATGTGAATTTTCTGTCTACGTTGACCGTCTGAAAAAATGAAATAAATAATTATAATTATTAGTGGAACTAATTGGATAAAGCAAAAATACATCAAATTTCGTGAGCAGGCCTAAATCACAAAAAACGTTACAACAAAAAGATTCAAGAAGTGAATATTTGTAATGAAATTAACTGGTTTAATAAATTTACGATATATGCATGAAATACTTATAGTCACTATTATTTATAAATTATGGTTTTTATTTTGATTTGATTGATATAGGCCTACCGTTAATAAACGTAAGTCAATCAAACCATTCATTAAAATTTTGTTGTGGAAAAGTGTTGAAAAGAAACGGGGAGACGAGAGAGAAAACGATTAGACACAATTCAGTAATATTCCCGTATATGCACAGTCTCGGCGAAAAAAAGACTGCCGTTTGGTATTTCGTTTAAATAAAACAGCTCTTTTAAACGATTTGGTATTTTCATGTAGGCCTAAACCTAAGTCTACTAAGCATGCAACATGTAGATTCTTTGTTTGTAAATATATAATTAATCTTTGTTATTTTATAACATATATGATAAGTAAAGTCTACCGCTGATTCGTAGATATTCGTTTTCCTCAAAAAGACGTTTAATGTGTGTTTGCTGAACATTTCATGTTGGCGGTTGTGGTGATATAGACTAAATATGTTAACACTTAGGCCTATAAACACCGATTTAAAAAATATTTTTAAAGAGCAATAATAATAATAATAAAGTAGGTCTACGTGTAATATCGTTTACCATGCAAGAACTTTACTGCTGTCACAAGTACAAACGTATCACACTTTAGTTCAGTGGTTCTCAGTTCTGTCCCTGGCGTCTCCCCACCGCGCCAGAATGTTTTCATTCTAATCATACCTTAATCAGGCTTACGTCCTTAGGTCCTTAATAGGTTAATAATAAATGGAGCAGCTTGAAAGCAGTGTGAATTGCGATAAAACCATTCTGGCAAGGGGGTGGACCAGGAAAACGAATGAGAACCACTGCTGTAGTGTAACTTGAGGTTCTTAATTTGATTTGGCCTAGTTCCTCGTTTAACTGTTAACGCTTTAAAATCAGTTATCTTTGGTTTAGATAGATAGATAGATAGATAGATAGATAGATAGATAGATAGATAGATAGATAGATATTGATTCGAAATGGGAAATTCCGTAATATTTAATTACACTGAATATACTGTAAGTGGCGCGAAGAAACAGAAAAAAGCACACGACTGTGCCGTTATTATTTTAATTTGCCAACAGCGCCACCTTTTGAGAGCAAAGCGGCTTCGAGTTGGAGTTGGACTGCAGTTATTTGCGTTGAATTTGCGGATCGTTATGCGATTCTATGCTTTCTATACCAGAAGAATAACAAACGTCCGGTGTCATTGCCTTGTAATATTTATTAGTTAACTTGATTAGTGATTATGAATTTAAAGGCATATTGGACGATGAATATGCATGTCTTATCAAGTTACTGAATGTCTTTGAGAATTTATGAAAATCTTGGTAAACACAGATCAAAGAATAAGTAGGCTATAGAATTATAGGATAATATTAGCCTATCGATTGATAAAAATGCGTTTTTTCATAATACCAAAGCCACAATGTATTAAGTGGGTCTGTGTGTAAATTTAGGCTATAGAATTATAAAATTCGTTCGATTCACACAAACGAACGTTACTCGGCCTCTACTTAAAGTAGTAATATCACACTCTAACTGTGTGATATCAAATATTATGTGTGTTTTCAACATGAAAAATAAAATAATTATTGAGGAAAATTGTGTCATGAGATAGGCCTATACAAATCATTTTAGATATTAACTGACTTTAATTAAATATGATTCGTTTTGAATAATTCCGACGTTTTAAGAACCGCCCGGAAGAGTTTCGATTTTGTTTTTGTTACTGTGGGTCTCAAAATAAAGTTTAGATTTGCACTAGCAATAGGAACAGCGTTGTATACTCGGTATGTCATATTTACCGTAATGTCGTGAAGACATAATTTTACGTTTGATGTTAACCGTTTTATTTGCATTATCATATTGTGATTCCCGTACGTATAAGCAGTATATTTGCAAAAACATGACTATGTTTAATATTTTAATTTTCATCAATATGTTTGCTCATAATTAAACAATAATGCTAATAACGATTTTATTGTACTTCGTGCAACACCGGATGTCAATTTTGAGAAAATGATTTAATCAGGCAAAAACAGCAACAAGAGGGGAGTATATAGTGTGACGGCACAAGTGATATTGTTCGGGATATTGTCGATTTATGTGTTTATTCATTTAGACATCACACACTTAGACATGTTGCGAATAAGGTGAGTAGGTGAGCTATGCTGGGTACAGCACCGTTGTACAGAAAGCTGACTCACGGTTTGGGGAAGCACACGAAAGCCCCAGGCGATATAGTGATATACAAATGGAAAATAAGAGATATAAGGACACGGGACCCGTGAGACATTAGCAGGTAGAATATTCAGCGTAAATGAGGCTGCGTGAAATCCCTTTTCATATTACCGAATCATTTATTTGGGTAACCTATATAGTGAAATGTCTGCGTTGCTCTGCCTGTCACATGAAACGAAAAAAAGAATTAAACAAATAAGATTTTTTTCTTTTTTTCTCCCAAGTACCCGCTTTTCTTACTAAACTAACTTTGGTTTTCAATAAACGTCATATGGCGTATCAGCAAATACTACAGATATTAATGTTTAAAATAATGTTTCATTTTTCAGTTTTATATCTATTGTTTGCAGACTTATTCCGTGGTGGAGGGCCCCACCTACAGGAATGAATCTGGCCTTTAGACCCGGGTGTGAAGAAACTGACAGGCGGGCTCACAGCAATTTGTTCGGAAGTGAACTCCTTTCAATCCGAAACCGAATTGAGTCCGAAAATGAAATTAATGTCAATTTTTATTCGCATTCATGGCGCATTTTATTATACTATTGTGTTTCTTACATAAGATACATTTAGGTATTTAGATCTCCTCTTCATAAATATTGGGTACTGTAACATATTTGCGCCCCGCGAATATATATGGGATTAACATATTCCGGTTGGGTAATTATAAAGACTACGTAATGCTATTGACATATTTGTAGGAGAAGCTGCATCTGTTTACAGGTAAGTGTATTTAGCAAATTTAACATTAAATATAAATTTAACACGATAGGCCTATATAATATATATTTCTGTAGCCTACTATTAGTCCGATATACAGTAAGCATAAAGGATATTTCATGTCTAATTTGAATCATGAAAATAAAAAAAATACGTCTCTGTAGAAAAAAAATAACAACGATGTTGTATTTTAACATGGAAACAGTATTGATATGATAGTATTGTACATTATAATTTAATACAATTTCATGGCTTAATTGACGGATTTTTTGACTTTGTAGATATTTCAAACGCAGCTCTTGGTGTTACACACAACTCATAAATTTACTGGATCAGTTAAACTGTAAAATGTTTTAGCGTGTAATATTTAAGCTAGAGACAAGACAAATTCGTTGTTGTTGTTTTTCTTCTTCAGTATATGCACGTGGTATCCATGATGTCAGCCCCAGCAGTCAGAAGGCGAATTCATCGAGGCTCCGGAGTGTCTTTAGTCAGTAATGAATTAGTGTTTATATATTTTAAATCAGGAAACTTGACATGAAATGGCAGCTTCTACACATAATTACAGAGACTGAAAGCAATGGGGCATTTCATTGCTGTCCAGCAGCTCATTAATGGATCAAGTAAATGTGTCAAAGCCAAGCTCGTATTACACAGCAGCTGATATGATGTGTACAGACCCTCATATGGCAGCTCAGAGGTTAAAGAAGGTCAGGTAGAGGTTCAGCAACAGACAGTCAGCCATAGCTGTGCTGTGAAAAGGGTGAGGATGTCAGACCCTGCAATCATACAAGCTTCACAGTAAATCCATAGTCTGGGAGCATGACCCTGGATCTGCGAGGTGGAATGTCCTGAAATGCTG
>JAODLD010000047.1:5238346-5253065 GCA_026781065.1 Mormyrops boulengeri | reverse complement strand
AAACAGCAGCTTTACTCTTTCTTACAATGTAGAGAGATTTTTCCCCCCTGTTAAATGAACATTTAGTGAAAATGCTCTTAGTCAATATATAACACTTTAGGGGAAAAAAAGGCTAATCGGAATAATTTATGTCGCCAAAAAGTTATGTTATCTGTAGCTAGTATGTCACACTAAATATTTTTTGCAGGTATTATGTTGTGGTCTAATCACTCGATGTGTAATCAATGAATTACGTTACAGCATTACATGGAAACAGAATAAGGGTAACTTTAAGAAGAAGCGGATTGACCCACTAATTTAATGGAACGTGAAACGGTATGCTCCGTCATAAAACCACCGTGCTTTATATCTCAGATCGCACGATATGCAGTTATAAAGCATAGTTTAGAAGGGGTGATAACCTTACTGTTTTAGATGATAGTGCGTTTTATGCTCTTCCCTCGCTTTGGCTAAAATGCATTGACTCCATTCAGTCACTTTATCTTTAAAATTACATGCAACAATTACCAATTTTATAGCAAAATAAAGATATCAATAAATCACATTTTAGTGTGCATGTTTATATTGATGTGCAGTATAATTACATCTTAATAGGCCCAATTCATTTCGCAGGTAGAATGCACAGCATCTGTTTCGATAGACTGTCAGTACTTGGTGCAGTAAATCACCGCTTCGTTTTATTTAAGTTACCTTCTTCATCAAAGTTCGCGCTGGATACGTAATTCGTTTACATTTTATCGTATATCTTGATACTCGAGAAAAAAAAAAGACTCCAGGCATAAAAAAGAATCTCCAGACTGCTTTCCTTTGGAGAGAATCCCGTTCGCCTTTGATAATAATACAAAGACCGCGGACAATCTTAACGCTGCCTGATGGGTCCTTTAGCCTTATAAGTTAAGGCTTTGCTTTTTGTCAATTGGCAGGGTATGTATGTTAATATTTTAATTAATCGGTGAAAATCGAAGTCCGATTTGTGTTATCAGGGGACCCTCAGCCCTCTGCACTAAAGGGGGTGGGTGGGGGGATGTAGAAAGGAAGAGAGATGTGTTTTAGAGAGCAATCTATTTTGCTGGTGTTGGGGGTTAATGACTATTGCCAAAGATAAGTGAATTATCAAAGCTGTTGCTCTTGCCTCGTCTCAAAATCCGTTACATTGCCTGGTCGTCTAATTAAATACGTAAGTATAATAAAATTATATTTTACGATGATTTGAAGGTAATAAGATTAGTCTTTTTGAAGTGTACTTCACATCCAAGTGTCACCGAAATTTTAATATTCATATTGAGAAATATATATATATGTTAAGGAGATGAAACACATTTGTTGCGCGAGTAGAGTATAAATTGAGATCTGCTGTTGGACACGGTCTAAAGACGGGTTTTTATAATGCGTTTTTGTTTGAATCGCATTGGTTAATTTATGTATATTTAAAGCGTTGAATAAATAGCAAATACAAAGAGATATAATTAACCCAGACAGTTCAGTTAGAATAATTCAACTGTATACATTTCAAATAACATTTATATAAAATTAAGTTGGCATTTCCTTTTAATTTACGTTTTGTGTCGTCGTAGAGATCGTATATTGCTTTAAGTCATTTACTGTATCTTTAATACAGATTACACGGCGAGGCGATTTCAATCTGATTACCAAATTAGGGGTTTAAGACAAATCCTCTTAAAGCTGATACCGTTGACTGGAGAGGGGAAAGAAAAGTTCGAGAAACCCATTACGTAGGTAACGATCCTGTCCTAAAAAGGAGTTTTAAACCTTATTTGACAACAAATGCAGCTGCCCCACTATTTTGGAAGATATTAGCCGAAAATGAATGCAAATCTGTGTTCAGAAGCCATCTGGCCAGAAATAGAGGAATCAGCTGCTCCACACAACAGGCGCGGAGCCTGAATCTATTTCAGCTCATTTTCTAGGATCATCTGGTCCTGGATTCAAAGCGTGGAAAATGCGCTCTTTAATTCACCAACTTTTACTTTGACTCTACTAAACGGCTTCCGTCAAAGCTAAAATTATCACAGAGCCACAAAATTAAGAAATTGGACGGGAGATTATAAAACGTGTCCTATTAATTTACTACGTTATATGGCATTTCGTTTCAAAATCATGACGCATAGAAAACGTGCTTGCTATTTACGTTGTTCGGTTGCGTGACAGTTTCAGAATACTGGTAACATTTTGTCCCTTCCAGCGTACCGGAGTGGACTTAAATCTAAATGTATCGAGATGTATTTTTAAATGCAGATTACACGATAGACGCAAACACGCGTGACGTGCTAAAGGCTTGCTGAGTTGACTTGAGTCATTCAATCACAGATAAACTGTTTGCATGTTTAGTGTTGTGCCAACTACCGTTATCCTCCCGCTACCAGAAATCCACTATCTGCACTCGATAAAGCTCTGTTATTAACGGTATATGGCTGCTATTGTAACGTTAATCTGTTAATAATACTACTACGGCCATTAGTAATGATTTGATAGTAGCAGTAGTGGCAGTGGTAATGGTAGTTTGTTGTTGCTCTTGTTTTTGTTGCACCCGCAGTAGTTGTAGTGTACAAGCGCACTCAGTAACCGCTGTTATCCTTTGTAAGACGCAAATCACTAAGACGTGGGGCTTTATACGTCGGTCATGTTAGATCTCATTTTGAGAAGTGTGCTAATAGTGGAGGCTAGACAAAGGAAAAGTTAGTCATGCAGAAGGTGTGTGGGTTTGAATAAGAGTTGCTCGGTGTTGCCAAGACCTCCCGAAGAAACGACCCTCCTCCTTATTGTGTGTGAAGTGTTCCTTTTGTGTGAATTTACGGGGTGAGGCTCCAATGATCCCCCCCCGCAAATTTGCATTTAAATAGCGACATCAACCGATTCGCGTGCCACACACCAGTGGCTTTCCCAGATGTCAAGGCAAAGTCAGTCAGACGGCTATCGCCCAGCTGTCCGGGAGCATCATACCAGAGCACGCGGGCGGCCTTAACATACACACATTTTTATTTTAATCTCTGATCAATTAGGTCAGGCTTTAGTTCTAACGGTGTTTTGACGAGTAAAGAGGAAAAAGAACGCCACCAAAAGAATCCAACCAAACAGTTAAAATACTTCGATTCATATCAGAGAGGTCTTTTATTTTTGTTTATTGTGCACTTTTGATCCGTCTGTTTAATCGCCAAGTCATATCAATACCAGCTGACATCAATCAAAACTTGTCATTTTATTTTGCAGGGAAAAATAACGACGATGGTTATCATTGAGTTATGGACGACTAATAATAATAATAATAATAACAACAACCGTGCAGGGGAACCATATCACAGCCATAATTTTAACCTGGGAATATCAAAGCGTGTCCGCTGTAATAAAAGCGCTCACATTCTTAATTGCCGAAGATTTGCAGTGCATATTTTAAAACTTTGCGAACATTTCAGTCTAAGTATTGATGATGTGCCCATCTATGATGTGATCCAGATGGAAGCTGCATTCGGGTATTAGGATGAATTGAATTGGGAGCGACGTTATTCTGCAAGAAATTCATTCTTAAATATCGACAGGCGTGTACGATTTTGGAAGAGTAACAACAGACACAAAAGCTACTACAAACCGACTCGTAGGGTTACAGTTTTATTTGGAAACAGGGCTCGTGCGGCAGGAGGCTGATGACAAAACTATTTATTACTATGTCAGGAAACCGAAAATATTCATGTGGGTTTCTCTGATTGGCTAGTAATTTAATAAGTCCCGCAATATTTAAATTTAAGAATGACAATTAAACTAAAGTAAAAGGTGTCCGACATCACACCAATGTTAACCCGTAAAGATGTACTTCTTTCATAAAGTACAAGAAACGGACAGTAAGGGGTTCGTCTTCCTGTGGCATGCCTGCTCGTGGCTCTGTGAGATGGAGATGCGCTGTACTGCACCTCAACACCGCAAACGATCGAACAAAAGATTCACCGAGTAACGAGTTTATTTGTTGCACAAATAATATATCTATTGTATAGTACGTTTAGAATATAACTGCACGTACTTTCGAATTTATTGTTATTTGTCGAAATTGCTATTACTTTGTCAGCAAATTACATGACTTTGAGCGTGCGACATAGTAATTTATTGGGAAAATATTGTATAGATATGGATATTTTAAATATTTCTGTATAATATCATTAATTACATTATATACAATATATAACTTCAGTTCAAACACACATTTAAATCTATGCCTTTGTGTGTAACTTCACATCAGACGAATTTATCTTGTTTACAGGTAAAAATCACTAAACTGAACATTCTACAGACAATAGAGGTATATAATGTACAAGCTTTCCTGAAGACAATGAACGAAATACATTTTCCAGGGAATGTTATTCATTACAAGGAAATTATAAGATACTTGCTTAACAGTATATTACTTGATTTTTCTTCTATATAAAAATCCACACAATTTAGAAATGAAATTTGATAGAGTGAAGATCACCTTGCTTTAGAAAGGCCGCACAGTAATGGTCACTGATTTTTTAGAGACGCTTGCTTTAAATTTGATACACAGCGCCTCCTGCAGGCATGCAAAAAACTCGCCATATTAAACTAAAGCTCCAGAAATCTCCGGACCGCGTCGTCTAAGATACATTGACCTTACTTGTCTAATGGAGCCACGATGCGATTTAACACTAGCACACCAACCACTGTACGGTTCTCTTATAGTACTGAGATAGTTAGTCAACCGCTTGCAAAGGGTGTCCGTGCCTTACAAAGAAGCGTACAAAGCATATTGAAGCAAATTAATAGTTATACGAATCAATCGATGAACGGTTTGCTGTTTTTAGGAAAAATAATTGCTTACCTAATGGGGTTTAAAAATGGATATACATAAATATATATATATATATATATATATATGTAACATAGACCTAATTCGGGTTATAAATTGGATGCGCATTTCTGAAGTCCGATAAATAAAATGAAAACGCCTTCTTCATTTTAAGGATATTATTAAGAAAACCTTTCAAATATTTTCAAATATTAAAAGTACAGACGTACACGCTAGGATTTCACGTCTAATTAGGCACAAAACCAAAAATTTCCAGTCTCCTTTTCCCAAACATACCTTTCTTAATGTAAAGACTGCACAATCGAACGTTTGATACTTTTTAAAGTGGAACCGAGGATCGATCAAGTAATTGGAGCTATTGTAAATTGGCTTTAATTAAGCATGCATCGTTATAATTAACTCAGAATTTTTTTGCAGCCGCTGGGACGACGGTGTCAGCTTTGATACCGTCAGTCCAAATGTCCTAATAAGAATCAATCCTCAATTAAAAGTTTAAATATTCATTGGGAACAAATTGAAATTTATTATCAGGGCAATACATTGCGAATGCTAAAGATCCCGGTATAAGCTATATGCCATATATATAGCGTCAAAGCCTGCACGTGAGCGGTCCAGTTCCGCGCGCCGCAAATTGCCTAAATGGCACGTGTCATGATGGTTAGTTAAAATAAAGGAGCGCAGGACCCCAAGGTTATACCAGACTTTTTTACAACTGCTGCTTTTATAACTCAGCGCAGCTAGCGACAGCTGTAACTGGCGATGTCCAAACAATTAACAGGCGCTTTTATTAAAATATAAATTCAACACAGCGGCAAGTCTTACACATTGCTCGGACATTTTGAAGTGTTTTAAAGTACTGTATTTTAAAAGCCAATAAAATTAAACCCTGCTGCGTAACAGCGTACATTTCAGCTCAAAATAATAAGAATTAATAAGGAATAAAAGGAACTGCGGTAATTCTGCAAACATGCATTTTGTCGTTGTCATTATCCCGGCTTTCACTCTTATTCTTCCTATTATTATGTTTTTTTTCTGCCGTTGAGGTGAATGATAATATAACGTTACGTGTATTTCTGCAATTATTTTATGTGAAATGTACAGAACACGTGAATAGGTGAGCGATGCCAAGGGCTTCGGCCGCCGTGTAATTTGCATTTTCATTCTGGTACTAAAATGAAGAGAGAGAGAGCGAGATGCATGGCGGTGTGGGCGCCTACGGCATCGCCCCGGGCGATACCGATATAAAGAACAAGAAAAAAATGAATAAAGAAACCGAGACCCCTTCTAGACAATTAAGATGTAAAATTTCCAGTGTAAATCGAGACTGAATAGACTATGACTGGGTCAACTCCTCCTCATTGCTGGGTGTCACATAAGTAATACACTGGTTTCATTGTTTAAAAAGTTCACCCCAGTAAGTAAAGTTTCAGGGAGATATGTTAGCCGTACCATTCACATTATGCTAACTATGCTTGTGAGATAATTATGGTAAACGCCTCCATTGCCCGCGGAAACATTTTTTTTAAGCGTTAAAGATATTCAATATTTATGTCGAACTGCCAGCCAGTCGGGTTAAAAAATACACTGGGTGTGAACTGATCTGTTTCAGTGTTGCGCTCTTCTCATGCAGAATTCTGGAAAACGATCGACTTCACGTAACTAAAATATTTATTTCATTTAACGTCTATTGTACACAGCAACTGCGAAGCGCCAGTGGCTGCGGGGGGAACAAACGCAACGCGCACATCCTCACATGAAAAAGGCCATTACATGGTCACAGTGCCCCACCTGCAGGAAATAGCAAGATATCCGTCAGGCGGACAGCCAGATCCAGCCTTTAAATACCACACGAGCTATCAAACCCATCTGTATTATTATTATTATTATTATTATCAGCATCAGTGGGATAGTCGTTGTCGTTTTTGTTAGCTGAAAATATATTTTGTATCGGCAGCAAAACACGTAATTATAAAGTATTAGCTATTTGTTAGAAATTCACAGGTGCACAAAAGTTGCTCTTTAAACAAACACCTTCATTGATATTTAAGAGGACGTTAAATGTATATTTTGACATTAATTTCTCACTGTTAGAAAGTCCATGACGAATTATTTAATCAAGTTAGATAACCGATAAAATGTACCTAATATTAGCTCTAAAAACTCTTAAGATGATTGATATTCAAAAATAATTAGCTATTTATTTACGTAAATTGTGGCAGTTAAACATGCGATCGCCATTTGTTCTTTTCTTCTTCGAAAGAATGATAATTTATCAACTACTTTCAAAACATTTTAACATTTAATAATGAAGATGGGAATGTTGGTTGTCTTCATAAAACGTCTACTTCAGACAAAGCTATTGTTTTGAAACGCGTTAATTTATGAATTAGTCTGCAGCCGCCACTTTCGTAATTATAGCCTACGGATACCTGTTTTACAGTATGGGCTACAACAGACAAGAGACACCGATTTCAGTGAATTAAAGTATAACCACATATCCATCACATATATGTGCAGAGAAAGCAACGCCTAAGATTATCTGGCGGTTCACTTATGGCAGATTTAAAACAATTTATGAAGCAAATTAACAGCTTCTTCGCGCAGGCGCGTTTAGCTAAAGTCTGGACTAAATAGAAAAGTGAAATAAAACGGTATTTTGGTTAACATGTTTTATCTCAGAAGTTTAACCACAGGTTAAAAATATATTCAACATTTAAGAACATTTCAGTATTTATTGGTGCCAATTATATGTTTCAGAAATAGTACGCTCTGCTACAGATTATCCCCGAAATTTATCCACTATAATAAAACGGACAATATTATTTTTCCAGGTGCATTTGGTTATTTTAGGACACGCGTGACGATACTTATAACTTCCAAACTGATTCACAATATGATGCTACTTTTTGTTTTACCAAAACTCGTGCACTAATTCTCCAGCGCGCTAGATGAGTGTAACCGTATTTCTTTTAAAACACACACACAGCGACTTGCTTCAGGAGATTTATTTTGGATTTCTGTTATGTTAGTCACGGGAAGAAAAGGAAAAGATGACAAATATCCCGCTGGAACACACCCTTGGCACACCATCAATCGGAAAACCGCTTTGATTAGAAATATGCCCATTGTTTCAAAATTTCTTACTTTACTGACAGGTATATGGGTTTAATTGTATTAGCCAGCGGCGCGCAGTCACGTACCTAGTGCATTCCCATGTAATACATATTAGTTACCACCTCCGCTTCTAAAATAGAATAAGCCAACATGAACAGGAAGAACCACATCCTTTAAGGCGTGTCCTGTTCACTTCTAAAGTTCTGACACTTCAGCACTTATTATTGTATGTCATTATATCTATATATCTATATATGCCCTAACTAGTGTGAAACTGGGCCTTTTCACTCGTTCAGTCCTTTTGAAATCGTTATGAGACCTCACCTGACCAAAAGTGCAGGATTATGCGTTTTATGTGTGTTGCACCCAGAGCTGAATACCAGGCCACTATGATAACTTCGGGGTCATCTGTTAATCCCATAACATAATTATAACCTGAGTTTAAAATAGTACCCTTCCACTCAGTTGGAATAGATTTTATTTCCATTCTTATAATAATTACTAATCACACTATTTACACCAGCGACCCTGACCTTGATACGCGAGTAGAAGATGGATGGATGGACGGACGGACTTGCTATTGATGTTGATCTTAAACCATTTAAAATCTATTATCTAAAATGTAAAACAGATAAAATTGTTTTCTTGCATTATGTATGTATTTATGGTGAACTTGGAGTTGGAGTCGGGTACCGGAAACCATCCTGTTAAATGGTGCAAAAACCTGTTGTTTTGCTTTGTCCTGCTTTGCTCTCTGCTGGCAGCAGCCAGGCTGCCTCTGCGGCTGGAGCGTCGACTAGTGTGTGGGACAGTACTGGGCCGGAGCCGAAGACGTTTGTTAGGCTCTGGAAGGAGAGGCCATGCAAAGCTATCCCAGCATCTGTCAATACGCCACTAACCGCCAGATCATTGCACCATCACCGCAGCAGTGGTGGGGTGGGGGTGGGGAGGTTGGATCTGCCGGGCTGCCTGGCGGACAGGTGCTCTGGGTGCGGAAGCGCTGCCGCGTTTGGCAGACAGGAGAAAAATAAAGGTAGAATCACACCATTGTTAAAGCCATTTAACTAGAAAACAACAAGAGATAATGAGTCACGGGTCAAGGATTTGGGCCGAAGAGAATCGCTGTCCATTATCAGAAACAAAGCAGAAACATAGAAATATTTTTTATTATACTGTACATTCAAAATTACCCAGTAAATATTTACAACCGTAATGGTACAAAAATACAAGTGTATGCTTTACAGGACATTAAATCGACAGGATGTATTGGCGGCGGATCAGATTATGACTTTATCGATCTATCAGTTTGCCCCGTCGAACGGTCCTCTTCTTAAAGCCCATGCGGGCGGGGGGTCTTGGCCAAAGCCACATCCTTTTGTTTGCCACTTCCTATCTGTAAATGTAGAGCACTAGGTAGCAAAAAAAAACAAAAAGAGCTCTTGTGTATATTTGTTATTCAAAGTTAAGGACAAACCACAGGGCTGTAACATCTAATTACTTGGTGTAACCAAGAACTTCACCCCCTTCCCCCGTACGTCTGCACCTTGAGACCGTTTAAATATGCGTTTGGCCCCCACACGTGGGGCTAGGGAGAGAAAAGGGGGAGAACGAGCGCATGCACATTTGTTAATGCCCTCTCTCCCATTTAAATTGCAGTAGGGTGGTAAGATCCCATAGAGCATGGGGCATCATCTGTGGAAAGCAATTCAAACGTGCGAAGTCCTTTTTATTATCGGGGAGAATGGAGAAAAAACATTGCTGTGAAAATAATAAAGGTAAAGGCAAAATAATCATAGCTATTCATCATCTGTATAATGGGGAGTGGCTGGGGACCCTTTGTGGGAGCGCAAGTGGCAAAATGGGGGGGGGGGGATTGCGTTAAATTACACAGCAAGCAGAAACTCCGCATGCAAGTTGAGATGCATCTCTTTTGCTTGCAACCTTTTCCGTGGCACTGCCGTTGGTGTGTGTGTGTGTGTGTGCGCGTACGCATTGTGTAACGCTGGACGTTGTTGATTAGTGTGATAGTGTCTGAATAGTCTTTCCAAGCACACAAAAAACCCAGTAAGAATGTAATTATCATACAGGAAACACCCCAGTGGTGACTTGTCCTACTTTTGCCACTAATACACGAAGACGGGAGAGACGCTGGGCCCGTTGTCTGATCAGCTGACGTCGACCGCGCGCCTGCTTTTAACTCATCTGTGTCATGGATCCAACGGCTGTTTCATCCATTCTAGGTCGATTACAAAATACAAGTTCTCATGCACCTGCACAAAGTAAGCAGACATGCAAGATGGATACATATATTTTCTATCGTAATCAGCTAGTTAGAATGGTTTTATATGTGACTGATAACTTGTTCTGTAATGTTGTAGGTGATCTGTTTGTATAGTGCTGTGACTCTCACAAAGGAAACCAGTGGTACAATCATGATGGTGGTGATGATGCATAAATAGCAACAAATTAGCCTACGGAGGGCACTGATGTTAAAATATGGATGTGCTGGACAAGGCTGTCCACTCTGGTGGAGATGAGCATTTCAGGTCGATCTCACGGCATATCAGGAAAAAACTTGCAATGGCATGTTGCGTCCATTGTCTTCAGCCAGGCAAACCCACAAACTTGCTTGATGAGTGATGGGGGGGGGGGGCGTCCGGTAGTGTGTCCTAGCTCACTTCACTTTCTCAGAGAGCGACTGAACAGTGGCAGCACCTCTAACAGACGCTCCAGTGACGACTGCTGTGGAATAACCTAGTAAAATATTCCTGGAGTAGCGGTTACGCAATGAGCCCAAATTAGTGCATTGTCATTGGCCGGCAAGGAGGTCGAACGCAGCGTAGATGGGAGAGAATCACCCAGGCAGAGAATTCCACTTTGCAGCTGCAGTCCCAGCTTCACGGCGGCAATTAGGAGCCAGAGAACTCGGGACGGAGATTCAGGAGGACGGACGAGAGCGCACATCAAACGTCTAAAATAGGGAGCAATGGGCCGCCATACTGTCTCATCACAGAGCCTCAAAAAACCAAGAAGAAAATGTGCAGATTCATGGCATTGCGATGAGCCATTAAAGATCCTGATAGTCACACCAAGGTGAAGGTGTAGTTTTGCTGAGTATCCGTGACAACAGGCCATGTCTCTCCCATTCCTGCCGTGTCTCAGACCAAAGCTGTTTCACTCCGCTGGCTCCAACTCTTCCGCAGGCTTTCCAGCAACGACGGTGCCTCTCAGGCCCTTTTCCATCTTCATTTCACCGGCCGCTATTCTGTCTCCTTCCCCATTTGTCTCTAACCCCAGGGGTGCCTCTCTCAGAGGTTCCGGTGGTACCAATGACCGAGAAACACTCCGGGTCATGAGGCCCCAAAATCCAGAATCAAACTTGGTGGTATTGCTCCAAGCCTGAATCATACATGCTACATACATGTACTGGGCTGTTACTTTTCCACTCATAGCCAGTCTTAAGGAGCCTGCCCATTCTCCCCAGACCTCTCCCATTAACACGGCATTTTCGGTCACAGGAACGCCATTGACTGGACGTGTTCTGTTCGTGACGCCATTCTCTGTAAACCTTAGACAACGCAGTGTGTGAGAATCCCTGGAGGGCAGCTGATTCTGAGCTGCTGAAACCCACAGGTATGGCACCTACAATCATGTCACGTGTAAAATCGCTCAGAACACGTGTCTCGGCCATTCTGACATTCAGCCACATAGCAGCGGAACCTGTGCACCTGATCTGCGTGCTGTTTGTATTCGATAACAGTCACATAAATATCCTTTTTGCAGGATCGGTATGTTTGCATTAATGGTATTTGCAACAATGCAGCCACAGACTGCATAATCATTTTGGAAAACTGGTTAAAAAACTAGCAGTTAATCTACAGGAAAGGCAAACCATGTTCCGGGATGGTGGGAGGGCAGGAAGCTCATTCAGCGGAGAAATCAGCAGACCATTACAAGACAAACACTTAGCTCGATCGCCAGCACGGGCACCGGGTGTCAAGTCGAAGGAGAGCTGTTCCCCATTTCAGCTGTAATTTGTTTGGTCATGGTCCAGGGGCATCACACCACACGGCTGTACGGGAACCCAGCCTCTTAGAGTGGGAACTAGTAATGTCTTACAGCACAAAACACCCCCCTTGCGACGGCATGCTAGAGACTGGAGATAGTCGAACAAGGTCCGCTCCCCTCTGTCGGTGCAGGGGGGTTCCCCTCACTGTGAATTATCTTCCCGTAAACAAGGACGAGCTGCTCTGAAATGAGAACAACGTACATTTAGGAGCAGGGTACCGGTCCGTCCGAAATTTGAAAATATGTCTTTAGACAAAAAAACTCGACATTATATAAAGCTGCAAAATGCCAGGTTCTGTTCATATATTAGTAGGTATTGTTGATTTATAGGCAGTAAGTGCATAAAAATAAATGAGACTGCAGTGTTCAGCTACTGACAGCCTAGTCATATTCTGTTTTTGTGTTGTGTTGAATTGTATTCCTCCGGGCTACAGCATTCGGAGCATTTTTTTGTTTGTTGATATACACGGTGATGTGATGGTAATTGTATTTCTGGGAAATCAAAAAGTTAATCTGAGTTACCGGCACTACCAGAGTCTGACAGTTTTCGCTCTTCTTGATTATGTGTATAAAATCTCAATTTAATTTTTAGTAATTATCAAAGGGACATCTCAGCGTTGAAAAGTTTTTGCTGGAGGTGAAAAAAAGCAATAATTTAATTGCATGAAGAATTAGCGTGACTGATTGTCATAACAATGTAAGGTTTACGTAATTAATGCCATCTTTCAAAACAAAGACATCTGTAATATTACGAGGGATAAAATGATCCTTAACAGTTAAGCAAGGTTAATCGCAGCTCCTCTCACCTTTAACCCCCCTGGGACACTGAGGTGCCTCTCTGTCTTTGACACAGACTTGATTTAACCTTTAAGAAAGCCAGACGGCTCCCCAGCAAGAGTCTTCAGCAAGAATGATCCGAAGAGATGGAAAAAAATGCAGGTTCAGATGCAGCAAGCATGCTAAGGTAACACAGCAGGCCTTATTCACTAGTAATTGGGACGTTATTCTTTACCGGGGTCAGGGGGGGACATCGGCATTGCATTTTACCATTGTCTCCAGTGCATTTCCTCCCTGTGCCTTTTTATCTCACCTTGCATTCGACTAGATTCAGTTCTTTGTCCGTCTGCTTGATACTCATCCAGAAGGCTGGTGATACGACGAAGTGATTCAACTAGCAGCAGGCCGAGTGCTACACTGACAAAATATCAGCACTTGATCTGAAAACATCCTTTTAAGGTGCAGAACAAGACTCCCCAAGGTACAAACAACACTAATGTACCCCAATGATACAAAAATGTTCCTCAGAGTCCATTTCTGTACCTTAAAAGGTACAATTACCTACAGCTAAGGGTACAATTGGCAGAGCCTTGAGGGTACAGCCCCAGTGACAAGCAAAGGTACAAATTGGTACCCTTTTTTCTGAGAGTGTATATAAACTTTAAAAAGAGTGTGCATCTGCAAGATTCCAGTTCCCTTCATTTTAAAACAGTTTTCAGAGTGTTTGTTGTCAATCCAACACGGGTGGCAAAGTTCCTGCAGTTAGTTTCTGGAGAGATATACTAAAATGATTACGCCTCTGTGTAAATTATACTTCATCAAACTGCAGCCTGCTTTGTATATGAATTGCATTAGAAGATAAGTTACACCCTGAGTGTTTCCGCTGAATTAGATGGTGGCAACCATAATGGGATTATTTTACTGAACATTTTCTGTGAATAAAGGAAGTCCTGAAACACACACACAGTGTCAGTGTTCTTCTTTGTAGTGCCCTTATTATACCAGGGCAGTTACTCATTTGCTGGTCTCTCCTGTCCCTCTAATCTTTCCCCTGTACACATTTTACACGCCGCTTCCTGGCTGCCCAGAAACAGCCTGATAATATAACATTAATAAAAATGCTCCAGTGACTACAGTATACAATGTTTACACAGAGAACTTTTATTGATCTCTGACCATTGATATCAACAAGGTGTGTTTGATATGTGGGAGAAAAAAAAACACAAACGCATATTGTCTAGACACAGATCTGCCGGCTGGTTCCGAAGGAACCAGCTGACCTAGCCTGGACCAGATTCACAGGTGAGAGAGCTGCCTCGCACGAGGGATAGTCCCCTTCACATGTGACTCCGCGTGTGGACACCACACTGACCTCGCAGCTATCGATAATGTTACCCGGGCGATAGTTTTAAGCGTCTGCTATTCATATCCGTCGTTCACCAGCTGTAGCTCGAGTAAGGTCAAAAGCACTGTTACTTCAAGGTCAGGCACCCTCTTAAAAAATTACGCACAGCTGCTGGTAAAGGCTCCGGAAGCGGGGACATGAAAAAGTGTGGAACAGGTAGATCTCGGGACTCCAAGGACGTCGAGAACATTAATACAGCGTGTGCTTTTCATCCTTTCAGGGACAGATATATTTTTTTTAAGTATATGAATAAATTTTAGCATTATAAATGCAATATGCGTTTCAGAATACAAGAAAGGAAGGCAAACTCCTGCATATATTCCCCTCATTGAGTAAGGCATTTGTCTTTGATAGATTCCAGTGTTGCTTGCGACTGAATTCCTAAAACCGTCGTGTCCAATTCGTGTTTGGCTCTCGGAAAAAACAGGAGCTGGTGACAAACTCGGAGGAGAACAACGCATTGCAGTAACGCTGAGGAGAACATGAAATTGTGTCTTTGTGTGCAATCTTTTGTTCTGCATCTT
>JAODLD010000047.1:5218027-5232179 GCA_026781065.1 Mormyrops boulengeri | reverse complement strand
GGTGTGGTTTTGTGGTGGGGGGGGGGGGCCCGCGCGCCCGGGGTGCTGTGGTCCCCCCGCGGTTCCCCTCCCCCCCCCCGCGCCCCCCCCCCCCCCCCCCCTTTCTTGCCCCCCCCCCCCCCCCCCCCCCATTTAGGGACCTGGTCACCTCCAGTCGCATTCTCTTAAATACATCCGTGTACTTGATATTAATTCACCTTCGCGAATCGATCATTCAATTAATTAAATCAAATTTCCTTTAAGAGACCAAAGACTGACAACTAAAGACAAAAATTCCGCTGTCAGTCCTTAGTTTTCAAGGTGGAAATTTATCTTATGATGCAGAACTTTTCAGCCTGAACATATAGAGCATACAATTCTAAGTAAATGGTCCATAATTACCGAATTGAATTTGCGAAGTACTGTAAAGCATGCGGTATTACCCGTTTTTTAGTTTATTGTAATATGTGTATTATTATTGTATTTCTAACTCTTTTGGAGGCTTTTCCATAGCTAGTACTATGTTGGCACACATAATTCAGTACAAAAAAATGGCATGGTTTACCTTTAATGGTCACTTCAATGTGTTGTGGATTTTTAGAATTTTTTTTTGTTAATACTTAATGTTTTATTATCTTATGTCAGGGGTCACCAACCTTTTTGAAACTGAGAGCTACTTCACGGGTACTGAGCGATACGAAGGGCTACCAGTTTGAAACGCCCTCTTAAACTTATCTAAACTTCATGTACAATAAACATGTTTTAAATCCTTATTTTTTAGATATTGTCGTTTTCAAATCTATATAAATGCAAGTGTGATTAAAGAAGAATAGCAACAGGATACAATTAAATTTTAGACGCTGCTAACTGGTGAGTTGTGCTATTTTTATAACAGGTCTGCGGGCGACTCGTGGTCCTTAGGAGCATCCTGGTGCCCGCAGGCACCATGTTGGTGACCCCTGTCTTATATTATTTGCTGACAAATGTAACAGCCAATTTGCTGTTTGTCCCTTGGACCAGCAGCAGGGCCTTTAGCCATTTTCACACCATACGTCTGCTGTCCTCGTGCATCGGACCTTTTTAGATGGCTCTCTTTGTGCTCAAAGGCAGAGGTCAGACAGTTACATTATTCAAAGGATCAGTAGTTACACATTTTGTTCACATGCCTCGTGTGAGTGGCAGGTGTGAATTATTTAGAAAAATGTCTGAGAACTTGTTACTTGTCATATATTAAGGCACTTTGTGCTCATTAACCACTTGACATGATTTTGAAGGGTCAAGCAAAGTTGCATTGGCTGATTTGCCTCGACTCCATTGACGTGCACACGGCTTGTAGTGTTGACGTCTTTCTGGATCTGCATCATTGTGAGCCCGTCCCACTGAGTGTCTTGTATGTGTTAGGCCAAAAATCTTTTTATCTTGGCAAAGGGTGCAGTTTGAAAAGGGTTGCTACTTAAATACATTAGATAATGTAGGATTTTTTTGATTGAGGCAAAAAAATGCATTAACTTTATCTCACTGAGACAGTCACAGCCTCCTTTCTTACACAGCAGTGCAATCGCTGGTTCGTTCTTCTGAGGGAAGTCTGTCTAACTTACGGCTGTTAAATATTACGCACACTAAATATAACTGGTTTATTAACTCTAATGTGCCTTTGAATTGCCGTTGCCGTCTTGCATGATTGCTGCTGCTGGTCTGCTGAGCGAATGGTTTTGTTGAAAACGAGGTGCGGCGTTTTGACTCTGTAAACGCACTCCCATGTCTCCATGAGTTTGGTGTCCGGGTTTGGTGCCGTTTGTGCAGAGACGTGAAGCCGGTTCAGCAGCTGTACTCCTTGCCGTAACTTGCAGGCCACTGGGCCTCAGTGGGGATCCTGCTTAGTGACCTTGCACCAGGTAATTAACCTGAATTCCGTCCAGAAAAGCATCCAGGCGTTGAGATGGATGTAGCTTTCCATAAAAGGGTCAGCTACCGGAGGCAAGATGGCAGGGACCGATATCCTGCGGTTTGAGTCACCAGCTGGGCCTCTCTCACTTTCTGAGAGGTAACGTTGACCCCTTCTCCCCGCCCCAGCTCACTCTCCGTGGTCCACTTCTGCGCGCCATGGGCCCCACAGTGCGACCAGATGAACGGTGTGATGGAGGAACTGGCTAAGGAGCATCCACACATCACGTTCGTCAAGGTGCGTCGCCGCCACCGCCGCTGGATTTTTGCCGCGTTCAACTGGACTTCCAACCGGCATGAGCACTTCATGAAGGCTGTACGCCCGTGCCCTTGATACCACCGAAGTTTATACCATTTTAATCTTTGTTAAAAGCCTGCGAGGGTTTAAAGCGCGTGAAATTAATACAGCATTAGGTAACGCAAACTGAGTTAAGAGACCCTGTTTCTGGAAAGCGGCAATTTACCCAGAGAAATGATTAACACCCAGACAAATTATACTAAATTATAGAACCCTTTAGCAGGACTGCCTGGGCTAATTCTGCCCAGGAATCAGAAATAGGCCCTTTTTTGGCCCGAAACTGCTCTGATGACAGAGAAAAGTGAGCTCATACTCCAAGGTGTTCTGTCGCTAACGCGGCCACTGTGCTGATTGATCTGTTATTTCTGCAAGGTCTGCTTTAAACTACACCACCACCACCCCCTACCCCAATTTTAATAGATTTTTCACTCTCCATCTCCTGCCCTGGCAGACCCCCCCCATCTCTACCCTTGAATTACTTTGACTTCGGTCAAAACTCTCAGAGCCGTTTTCTGTAGCCTTAGAGGACATGGTGGCCTGGTACAGCCTACCTGGGCGGGGCTTCCTCAGAGCCACGCCCACCTCAGCATCCAATCGCCCCGCAGTAGCACCAAAATGAATGCGGCTCATTCGCCGACAGTACTGACAATCAGTCACTCTTAATGGCTTCTTCAGGTACTAATTACGAAGTGTGAGTGAAGCGGATCTGTCGTCGTATGACTATTTATTATAGATTTGCCTACTTTAGACGTATGAAAAGCCTGGCGGGAGGCTATATACCATTATAAAAATAGCACAGCTGAAATAGAGGGGCTGCGACAGCCGCTAAATCGTTTTTAAAATGACTGAATTTACAGCGTGTCAGAATGAGAGCATGTGTAGCCCAGGGGGGGCGGGGCGGAGGCGAGCCACAGTAGGTGTTGCCTTAAGTTTATATCTGCGCTGCTGATGAGCTGAGCACTGATCAGAGATCAGCAGGGGCTGCAGGGCAGGGTGAGGCGGGGTTGATAGGATATGTGGAGAGGTGGCCGTCTTGGCTCTCCGCCCTTCAGCCATTTCTGCGGCGTACCCCTCCCCCCTCCCAGTCGAAAAGCCGTGTTCGTATACAGAGTGAACCTTCCCTGTTATTGTGCCCCCCCAGGGCATTGCTTCTCTCTGAATTTGAAACCTTGCTCATCGCCGCTGACGCCCCTCCCCCCATGGTTTGTGTGTGAGCGTGCATGTGTGTGTATGTTTGTGCATATTTGCACGCTGCAGTGGCCATCCCGTGTTGCTCGTGGGCCCTAGGATCACGGTAAACATTAATGAGATTTAAGCATCAGTTTGTAACTGTTTCTCAGCAGGCTTTGCCGTAGAGGCAGCAGTGTTCACACACACACACACACACACACACACACACACACACACACACAAACAAACACGTGCACTAGTGCATGTCCTCTAGGATCGTGTGACTGATGGATGCCGTCGGAGGTGATGGCGGCCCGCCTTGCTTGAGGCAGAACATAAGTGCTGTAATCAGGACCTAACCGGGGTCAGTGATTTATGGATTTCAATATCTGGTGGCTAAATACAATTGGAAAATTTACTGGGTCAGTAGTGCATCAAAAATGCCACCCCCACCCAATCCCAAACCGCCTGGAAGCGTTTCACGGCACTTGTCACGAAATGACCCATGAACCCTCTGTGACATCACACTCACGGCGGGCAGCGGGTAACGACTGACACTCCCGTCTTTCCTACAGTCAGGAGCGGATTCTGCTGCCATCGGATGATGCTTCGGCAGTTTTAAGAGCTTTTAGCCAACGTCCGCTTACTTAGGCAAAAAAATATCAAGATTCATTACTCTGAAGTATTTTCACTACAATCTGTTATCCCCTTGTGTGTCTAATATACATTTACTAATATAGATTAATATACATCTAAATATGGAAGAATTGTAAGTCTTTAATTTTATAGGAGTGATATAGGTTAATATATTTTCTCCTGTTGCCTTTCTTTAGATGTTCGAAATACCATAACAGTGCGATACATGAGGCTTCTGTCAGTTGTTCCTCTAATTCATTCTCCTGGGACGCAAATGGGAGAACCAAAGAAGTAGCCGTCATAGACGGGGCGGATTTGTTTCGCTCTTGTAGGCCGGTTAGGAATTTCAGAGCAGCATGTCCCCTCTTTCTCGCTCGCTTGGCTTGGTCTGGAAGGCGTGCCTGGTGGCAAAACGAATAATGTTCTCAGCAGCCGGAACACAACAGCTCATGTTTAAATGCAGCAGGTGCTTTCGGCAGTTTGGGAGGGAGGAGCACCAAACGCTTGTTCGGGCCTTGTCTCCTTCCAGCTGGAGGCCGAGGCCATGCCGGAGGTGTCTGAGAAGTACGAGATCTCCTCAGTGCCTACCTTTCTCTTCTTTAAGGTAAGCTGACCGGCGTGCACTCCCCAAGACCCCTGTTACGCATGACAGGCCCTGTTACGGTGGAATGTAAACATTAGCAATTTTTTAAAAGCAATTTGAAAAATCCACCTGGTGCTTGCTCTTGTACCTGGGCTTTCACTGGAAGCTCAGCTTCACTGCACTTATGTCTAGTCAGCTCCTCCACAGCACGTATGTTTGAAATGTGCCGTTTCCTTCATTTGGATGCGACTTTCAAAGAACGCCAGCTGAATAAAAATGTAAATGTAAATACAATCTGCCAGTGTTTTTAGCAGGCGTTTTGGTCCGCTATTCGGCTAACGCGTCATAGATACCCTTTAGCTGGCTCTGTTTGTATTACCTGGTGAGTCACTCTCAGCGAGGATATCAGCAGACAGTTGTTAGATTGGCGTCAGCCGGCGAGTACAAAAGAGAATCATGGGAATTGGGGCCCCTCCTTCGCTGGCGCTCTGACCTGCAGACACCAGGAGAGCCCGCGGCCTCCGTTTGAGCCGGCCAATCAGACGAGAGGCTGGGGGGCAGCTTGCTGGGCAACAGGGCCTCTGAATAATTGATTGTTTTCGTTCGGTTTTACTTATTTATTTATTTTTATTTTTTGTGTGCCGTTGCCCCTCAGAGCGGCGGGAAGATTGACAGACTGGACGGAGCCCATGCCCCTGAGCTGACGAAGAAGGTCCAGAGGCTGGCGTCCAGTGCTGCCCAGCCGGCTGGCGCAGGGGGCCCCCCCAAAGTGGAACTTAATGAGCGCCTGCGCAGGCTAATCAATGCGGCGCCCTGCATGCTGTTTATGAAGGGCTCGGCCCAGGAGCCGCGCTGCGGTAAACATGCGGGCAGCGGGCTGGGGGCGTGTAGCATGGTGCTAATCTCGCTGACACCACAGACACACTGATCACACTTCAGAGCCAAGTGAAAACATGGCAGCTCTGATCCCTGGTGAAGGGCTCGTTGCTTTATGTGGATAAAATGCCGATTTTTAGCAGCAGATGAATATAGTAGCAGATATACCGACATTATTAGGAGTCCGCAGCAGAAGTTACGCACATTATGGCCGACACCGTTACCATGTTTACATTCGTACCTCTTGATTGTTGTACCGCGCCAAACTCTCTAGCGATTAATTAATAATTATCTCGCTCTCAATCGTACAGTCTGTCCCTGCAGTTTGATGCCGCATCCTTCCCGTGCGCGAATCCCGATAACACGTTTGCCGCGCCCTACAAAAAAGCACCAGGTCCGACGTAAAGGTCGAACAAACGTTTTCTGGGGGGAGAGAAACAACATCTGCGGATTAAAACGTTAGTAACCAGGCCGCCTTGTTTATGAATAAACTGTCATGTGGAGCGTCTTCAAGATGAGTGCTGGTCTGGGGGGGGAGGGATTTAGGGTAGACACAAAGCCAGGCTGTACCTTGGTGTAACATCCGTGACCCTCAAACAGACAAACAAACAAATAAAGCCGGTCTATCTTTCTTGTCTGGTGCAGGTTGCCTGCAGCCATAAAAAGCATCTGGACTGCTCGCTTGCCCGGCATAACAGAAACGAGTTAATATATTGCCAGTAGAAGAGCCATTAGTGGCAACCCTTTGGCTGTTTTATAATGAATTCCCAGATGAACCCGCCATGGGGGGGGGGGGGGTTTGAGAATGAGAGTTTCACTGCAGGGCCCTACATGAAGTTAATGCTTCACCTCGCGGTGTGGCGCGCTGAGCTCGTACCTGCGCTCGTGCGCTATGAATAAAAGATCCGGAATGCTGGCATGAAATTCCGGATCGGAACGCTGCCTCGGAAAGCCTGCCGATGCCGTTTCCTTCCCTTTTCCCCTTGTTGCCGAAGGAGGACGGACAGATGGCTAAAAGGGCGGGGGAATAGTCTGCCTAGAGTTTATGTAATTTAAACGCCTTTATTGGCGGTGGAGTTTATCACAGCATGTAACAGACGTTTCTTGGGAGAATAGTTGCCTGAATCGGTCTGCTTGGATTTTTTTTTGGACGTTCCCTTAGTGATTAAAGCTCTGGTTCCCTCTGGGTCTGAGATGAATGCAGCACGATGTCTTTAATTGGGCACAGTTGCTTGTAATCAATAGCACTGTCAAGAGTTGCTACCCGGCGTAGTGTGAGGGATTCCTAAGCGGCCAGTGATGATGTTTATTGCAAAGCTCCTCCTCCCGCCGCTGTCGTCGACGATTGTGCCTTTTACTCAGAGCTCCGCCCACCGTCGCTGCTCTGCCCAATCCCTGACCGCTGCTCCGTCTGCTTAGGATAACAGATGCTACTTAAGGCGACGGGGCCTAGTTCAGGAGCAGTGCCAGGAGTCTGGGGGACGAGGTTGGCATTTTCACTGAAGAAAAGCGATTTTTAAAAGCCATTAATGTTTGTCGCCATTATTTTAATGCCGCCGCCCACTGATTACCCATCATTCTCTTCTCTTTCATTTTCTTTGTCCAATTAAATGTTAAAAATACCTATTTGCTTTATATATCCCTGGGCTTTTCTCGCCCAAGGTAACTTTTAGACGTGTTGTATGATATCATACCCTCTTGTTATACGAACACGCCATGAGATAAAGATTGTGCGTTCCCACCCCTCCACGGACGGCAGGATTTAGCCGGCAGATGGTGCAGATCCTGAAGGACCACAGCATCCAATTCAGCAGCTTCGACATCCTGTCCGACGAGGAGGTGCGGCAGGGCCTGAAGACCTACTCCAACTGGCCTACGTACCCCCAGGTGTACGTCAACGGAGACTTGGTGGGGGGGCTGGACATCGTTAAGGTGCGCGCCGTCGTCACAGAACTCGCCGTTTTATCGCTTGAGGCATCTCCCATCTAACGACACCCCCTCCCTCCCATCGGTGGTGGTGGGGGCTAATCAGCCTGGGGGTATCCTCTCACCTCCTCAGTGTGATAATCCAGCCCCTGGGCCTGGCGATGGGCTCTGCCCACACAATCCCCCCCCCCTCCCCACACACAGTACCTTGTTAAGCAAGCAGCCCACCTGTGCAGAGAGCTGGAACCTTTTTTCGTGTGGTGCCTAAGCGACCTATGCGCGCACACTTATAGCAGCCCCCACCTCAAACTACCCCCGCCCAATGTCCCCAAGGTCTGTTTTTGTTTGTCTGTTGTGTATATATGTCTGGTACAGGAGCTTGTTGAATCAGGGGAACTGGCGAACACTTTCCAGAAGGCAGAGACGCTAGAAGACAGGTAAGGGGGAGTGAGATTGACCCACTGACACACTGCTCACCCCAGAGCGCACACACCCTCAGGTGATAAAGCTAACCCCCCCCCCCCCCATCTTGGACAGGTTGAAGTCGCTCATCAACAAGAATCCTGTCATGCTCTTCATGAAGGGAAACAAAGAGGTATGACGGACAAATAGAACGACAAGAAAAGGAAACTGAAACGCTTTAGGTGGACAATGTTTGGACGAGCTAGTCAACTGTGCTCTGTTACAGCCCGCGAGATGCACCTCTCCCCCCACCACAAAAACGTGATCTTTACTGCACACCGTACCAAAAATAGGACTTTAAAGCAGAAGCTGGTTGTTTTTCAGTTCAGTTTCTGATACGGAGGAAACACAGAGTTCTCCCAAAAGCTGAGGTGGTCGTCAACAACGACGTGGACTGTAGGTGATGAGACCCCACCCTCTCTGGCCCGTCAGACCACCTGTTATCGTCTCCCAGACCGCGTTTTGCGCTCCGAGCTTGGCGCTTGTTAAAATGTGTCTGAAGGGTATCGCCTTCATGCGGGGAGAGACAGTGGGCGATTCTGTGTGGAGGAGAAACAACTTCGGTGGGAGAGTTCTTTGTTAGGTGGGGCTTTCAAGTTCTGTGTAATCGCTTTATCTCCCTTACGTGTGTTTTGTGATAAACGTAGGGGGCCAAATGTGGATTCAGCCGTCAGATTCTCGAAATCCTGAACAACGAGGGGTAAGAATGGACATCTCACTTTTGATGTTTTTTATTAATATTATTAACAAAAACAAATCTGTTTTCAAAAGTCATCTGAACGGGATCTTAGATGTGAAATATCCATCACCATTGTGATGGGGTCAGGCGACGCCACCATATAGGAGTCAGGAGTGATTTACTGAGTATGTATGATCCTTGGAAACCCAGTATGGAAAAGACTTTCCTGAAAGTTCCTCAGCTGCCGGCCTGACTCAGCTGCTTCTCATGTCTAACTGTGGTGGAATATTATCTCCATCTGAGCAGTTATGCCCTCCCTCCTCAGCTTCTGTCTTGACCTGGTGTCTCTGTCTGGTTTCCGCAGTGTGGAGTTCGACACTTTTGACATACTCTCCGATGAGGAGGTAAGCGGTGACCTGGAGATGTCCTCTTTGTTGGCTTCCCAGCCCAGCCTGCTTTCTGAGCGTCAATAATTACGCTAATTGACGTTTCCAGAATTTTCGGGTCACTGTAACTGGCAGCTAGGGGTGTGTGTGCCAGCATATCACAGCCCGGTGACTTGAGGTGCAATTAAGGAAATGTATAGGAGCAGCCTGATGGTGATCCTCGGTGCACCAAAGCCAGGAGACATCAGGGCATCTCCGGTTTGCCCTGCATCTCCTTCAGGTCCACATGTGCAGAAGTTTTAAAGCCTGCCACTTTATGCAAGTACAAAATGTAGGTTGAATGATATCGGCCACCCAGATCGTGTGTACGTAAGATAATGACCATAATTGGCTGTTAACCGGATCTTTTGTAATTCCAACTTTTATGAACGCTGTTAAGTCTACAAATTCACTCCCCAGCTTCCCCCCCCAATCCCCCACATTCATCATCTCTGTCCCAGTTATGACGAAGAAATAATGTAGGTCTTTTATGTAAAAATATTACGAAAACTAAATTAAATCATGTAACGTCAATCAAACTTTCTAAAAAGATCTTTTATAAAGTGGCCTAACTCAAGTGAAAATGATGTGAAGATTAAGGTTTCATATTAAAGGTAAATTAAAGGGAGATAATTAAAGTTTTCATGTTATGAATGATCCATTTAAGGAGTGAGTAATTTTAAAATGAGTGAAGGACAAGAACTTGTAGAAAAGTTACACTGTTTTTCTTGATTTTAAAAACCACCGTCTTTGCGATACAGTATGGCAAAACAAGCTCTTTATAGTACTGATTCTGCTTTTTTCCCCTCTTACCATCTGTAGGTTAGACAGGGACTAAAGACTTATTCCAACTGGCCCACATACCCTCAGCTGTATGTGAAGGGGGAGCTTATTGGTGGTCTGGACATAGTGAAGGTGAGAGTGCTATTGTTTTAGAGTGATCATTCATCATCCTCCGCACCAGCGACACCTGGAGGGCACAAACATCCGCTTTTCCAAACAGCAGACTTTCTGGGACGTCAGAGCGCGTCCTACTTCCGCTTCATTGAAGATTCCGCTCTGCCTTAGCGGGCCTCGTCCTGAATTAACAGTGATTGCCACCAGGTGGCAGTGAAACCCCATTTGTTTTCACATGTAGTGACAGAACAATAGTTTGAATTTTTTTCCCCCCCAATTATGCGGCGTTAAATGTTTGCTGACAGGTGTGACAAGCAGTACGCAACACCACCTGATGACTGAAAATGGGACAGCTTTTACCAGGAAGGAGCCACTAGATTCGCTAAATATAGTGATATGTAACCGATATCCTTAGAGGATTAGTATACATACTTAAACTCTTTCCCATTGGCTTTGCAGGAGCTGAAGGAAAGCAGCGAGCTCCAGTCCGTGCTGAAGGGCGGGAGCTAGTGGACGTGGACCTCATTCTGTTACCTTAACTTCCAGCTCTTTAAGCAGCTTTGTTCCTGCGTCCGTTCCTTAATGCGAGTGCTGTGTGTGGCGCACTTTCAGTGGATTAAACACGACGCCACCAAGCATGTGGTGTCCATCTTATTTGAGGTCCTTCATGCATGATGGCTGGAATGGTGGGGGGGGGGTGCATAAAAAATACCCTGATTTTTGAAGACGGCTTGAAGGTTTATGGAAACCCTGCAATTGAGCGGCCTGAGTTTTCACTGCAGAATTGGTATGATGTTAGCATTAGCATATGTCCCTTTGCTTTAAACAGAGGCAGATTCCTGTATATAAAATATACACCGCTTGATTCCTGAAAGCAGTTGAAACATGTAAAAACCTTTTTTTTAATTTGAGTGAAACGTGTTTTGCCCCCTGGATCAGTCAGCCTTGCGCAGGACAAAATGCAAATGTTATAAACCCGAATAGGGCGCCATGTTGTTTACAGATCGACTGCAGTTCCATGTGCTCACAAGTGGGAAAACTTTAACGACACGTCAGGAAGAGGACTTTGCTTTTTGACCCCTATGTAAAAACGACAATTAATGAAGCATTTGACGGGGAAAGTGCACTCAAAGGGGGTTTTAAAAGTTAAAGTATTCAAGGACGGGAAGTCAGGGCCAGGAGCACGTTTGCGTTGTCAATTAAATTCCTCTTCACAGCACTGTAGGTGCACCTGTGGCTTCCTCGTAATTACCAGCCTGCAGCCGGTCCCCAAAAATTCCTTAAAAAAGGAGGTAAAAGTAAACGTGGCTTCATCGCGTCCTGTAGTCAGGGTGCCTGTACCATACCGACTAGTATGAAATCAGGCTGTTCTTGTGCAGTTCGTCGGCACAGTTACGTTGTTACTGCCTGTGTGTCCCACACCTGTGTATTCCACTCAATTACAAACAGCTGATTTGACTTTAGCTAACCTTCTCACTTACCTATGTCAGCTTGCTCAGTGTTACAACTTTAAAAGCCATTTAACAGATTTCTTTGGCTAATTTGGGTTTTGTCATATTTCTCTTGCTTGAATGCTGCAATACCCTATGAGGTATAGTACGCCTATCGCAATAAAAATGTAGTCTGAGGAAACGCTGAATTGCACCTGCAAAACCAGTCATGGGTAAACGAGCATATGTAGGGTAATTAACGATGAAAATCTGCCGTATTGATAAATGAAAAACAATTTGGTTCACAGTTGTAAGAGCCTATTTTTGGTCGTTTTGGGAGTCACTGGAGTTGGTGAACCCTTACATGTACATGAATCCTTCAACATAATTTCCTTTAAAATTACTGGGATTAACGTACGAATTTTCGCTTACGAACAGATTTTCGGGAACGACTGGGATTGCTGTGAAATCCTCCCTCTAATTAAAGATATTTGTTTGGTGGTTTTTACTTATGCAAATGAAATTCATCTGCAAAGAATGAAAAGCCAAATGCAACCGAATCCAGCGGTTCTGCATACATTACGCTTACACGCGCTTGTAAATGTTTGAGAAATGAATAGTTCCTCATACTGCGCCGCTACCCCACCCCAAAAATATTAGTCTAAGCTAGGAAATTATACCTGTTTGCATTAGGGCCTGCAATCTTTATTTCACCAGTGTAAGTAATTCTGACAGAGAAGCAATAAGAGGCAGATGATGACTGCAGATAAATATAAGGCACAAACAAGGCTGCTGGGTAAGGTCAGACATCTTGCTGCCTGTCTGTCTTTATTTCTTCGGGCTTTTTGACCTTAAAGACGTTCGACCAGCAAGGGGTGTAATTAGGGACGTGTTATTGAATCAGTAAAGTTTCAGAAAGCAGATTCAAAAATTGCCTAAAAATCTGTACTCTAATGATTTTTCTCCAGCTGAATATCAATGTCGGATCCTGATGATATTCATCTGGGGAATGGTGCAAATAGGAAAGATGATGTGACAGGACATGGTATAGCAGCAGGATTCCCGGCAAGCCCTGTTCTGGTGGGTCAGTCTGGATCTCTCTGGGTAACTGCGATGGGCACCTCCCAGGGAGGCTTTGCCGCGCGATAACGACCACAGCATTCTGAGGACGTCCACTTGTGCGGTACGAAGTAAACGCGCATAGGACTGTAGGACCGAGGAGGAGCGAAACAGGCTTAATTACTCAGCATGACGGAAAGGCGGACGCCTGAAGCCCGTGTCTGATCTAAGAGAAGCACAGCGACAGTGTTAATCTATTATTGACGTTAAAAGAAGGTCGTTTGATAATCGGTATTCTAAATGAGATTCAAGGTCCCTTAGCTTAGGATGCGATCCAGTTTTACCAATGTGCATATGTAGGCCTATAGACACAAACACAAGTGCGCACGATCGACAGCGATGGATCTTTAAGGAAAAATTAAAAACTTACAAGCTACTGGTGAAGGGTTTAAGACACAGCCATCTCAAGTATGATTGTTCTTTGTGAGTCGACACAAGTCCGGCTGCCCCTCACGCAGACCTGAGACGCAGTTGGACCTCTGGCTCAGGAGCTGGTTTCCCAAAGCGTCCATGGCTGCCAGCATTCGGCTGCATGGCTCCAGTCAATGGCTCCACCTCAATAAGTTGCTCACTTTGTTAGCAACTGTGCTTTTCGTAAACGTACCCCAGAGCAGTCTGCACTCCGGCATCACAAACTGACCTTAAAGTGAATTTGAGTTAGACTTTCGAATAAATCCAAATTGAACTGAATTCAATTAAATTTAAATTCAGTTTATTTTTATATAGCGCCTTTCACAACAGAGTTGCTCCAAGGTGCTTTGCATGGGTGTGTTGTGGTACATTACAACGTCACCAAGACTTGTATATTTATAAAATCGTTTGTGTTGTATGATTTTTTTGACATACATCCACCTAAATTAGTATGTTTCACTTATCTGACTTGATTTGAAAGGGAAAAACCGCATCGCGTGCGCAGAAATAAAATCCACTTTTTGGCCACTAAAGTAGATGAGGCTACCTTATGGACCATATAACTAATCTAATAAGGTAAGTATTTCCTAGTTTAATGTAACAAAAAGGAGTCCATAGGAAATACTGCATTATTACGTGTTTAAGTAAGTTATAGTCTGTTATCGTTCTTAAAGACTGGTTTGTCTGTGACGTCATCCCACGTTAGTGTTCTTCAGCTCTTGATATAATGGAGGTAGCAGAAGGTCTCTGCTCTTCATACATTCCGGCGTTTCTGAGATTACAGATTAAGCGTTGCTTTCGCGTGACATAGACAAAAGGAACAAGACACCAGAAGGTGGCGCCAAAGACCACGTTTTTGCTCTTATTGCATTTCTTCATATGAACACAAGGGGGCCAACAAAATCTATCTATTTGTTATAATTTCCATTTAATGCGGGTTAGCAAAAAAAAACCTGCATCCCATGCCAGGAAGTACTGTGTGAGGTATACTCTGTACAGCATGCTGGTTTATCGCAGGGTGCACCTACACTATTATAACGACAACTACTCTGTGTGAGATATACCCTGTACTGCATGCTGGTTCATCGCAGAGTGCACCTACACTATTATAACGACAACTACTCTGTGTGATGTATACTCTGTACAGCATGCTGGTTCATCGCAGGGTGCACCTACACTATTATAACGACAACTACTCTGTGTGATGTATACTCTGTACAGCATGCTGGTTCATCGCAGGGTGCACCTACACTATTATAACGACAACTACTCTGTGTGATGTATACTCTGTACAGCATGCTGGTTCATCGCAGGGTG